>JAJQKJ010001877.1:0-107500 GCA_029574335.1 Rana kukunoris
CTATATTGAAACCTCCCAGGATGCTTTGGAGCGTCACCGTTCTCGGTTCTCATTGTGCCGCGTCCTCAGACAGGTGCGTATTTCAGGCGCACACTGATTGGTTGGATATTGGGGGCTGCAGGTTGGGTACCACGAGGTCCTAGAGGATGGGGGGGGGGGAATTGTTCCCTAGGCCCCCCCTCCCCATTATAGAAGGTTTATTGTCCTTCCCTCTGGGTGGGGTCGCTGTATTCTTTGTATGTAAAACGTTTTCTCTTCTCCTCCAGAGGCAGAGTGTGGAGCGCCTCCCGCTGACCCGAGTGCAGTACTGCTGGAAGGAGAAGCAACTCAGCTACTTTGTGTACGGAGCCGAGAGCAAAGTCTTCGTCCAGAACTACCCCAAAAAGTGCTGCTGTGTCGTCATGTGACCACACCGGGCATTGGGACCACACCGGGCATTGGGACCACACCGGGCATTGAGACCACACCGGGCATTGAGACCACACCGGGCATTGAGACCACACCGGGCATTGGGACCACACCGGGCATTGAGACCACACCGAGCATTGAGACCACACCGGGCATTGAGACCACACCGGACATTGAGACCACACCGGGGATTGTGACCACACCGGCATTCAATCGCTCTGCACTGTTCACCAAGAGCCGACCAGAAGAATGGCGATTCCTGCCGTCAGCGGCACGCGTTGGATCCCCTCGGATCGGATCCGGTGTCTCTCTGACGGTCAGTGGCAAACGTTGGATCACCTCGGATCGGATCCAGTGTCTCTCTGATGGTCAGCGGCACACGTTGGATCTCCTCAGATCGGATCCGGTGTCTCTCTGACGGTCAGTGGCAAACGTTGGATCACCTCGGATCGGATCCGGTGTCTCTCTGACGGTCAGTGGCAAACGTTGGATCACCTCGGATCGGATCCAGTGTCTCTCTGACGGTCAGCGGCACGCGTTGGATTTTCTCGGATCGGATCCGGTGTCTCTGACGGTCAGTGGCAAACGTTGGATCACCTCGGATCGGATCCGGGTCTCTCTGACGATCGGAGGATCGTTGAGGAAATTTTGCACAATATAAGTATAAAAATCTTTTTCTAGAATAAATTTCTGCACTTTTTTTGTCACTTTCCTGTCACCGGAGTTCCTTTTCTCTGCACTTTGTTTTCCATCTAAATGTGAAAATTGCGTTTTGGTTATTAAAGAGCAAAATAAGTAAAAATGTCTCTTCTTCTTTATTATGGGCGGAGTCACACCTGCGATTGCCCCCGGCCGCCATTTCCCCAGAGGGGACTCCCGCCATTGGCTTCTACTCGTCCACATGTGAGCGATCGGCCGGGACCGCCTGCAGACTCCCTGGGGGGCACTTTTAATAACAGCATTGTGCAGTACAGGAAATACTCTGAGGACTGAGGGTGCCGCTGTCCTTCCTTTAGAAACGCTCCTCGCCTGGCTGTCATACTTTTCCTCTTTTCTCACCTTTTAAATTGTCTAATAATCTGCAGTGTGCAAAACGACCACTAGATGGCGACACATTACTTCTATTCCTCCATAGATATGTTTGGTCCCCGGGGCCCCATGAGGTCGCCTCTGCAGGTTTGTTCTTAAAGGATAAGTTCACCTTTACAGAGAAATATGTAAAGGGAACTTACACAGGATCCCCCCTTCCCCTCTCATCACCCCTCCCCCTCTCATCACCCCTACCCCTCTGATCTGGAGCCCGGCGATCTCCCGTTCTGACACCTCACCGGTCCGGGGCTCAGAATTCCCCTCTGCGTGATTTCCTAAATGTACTTTGTGATTCCCCCCTCCCGCGTAAAGTTTCCTCCATTTCTGTCCCCGGAGTGAATTTCCCTTCCTGGGGGAGATTTCCTCTCACTTCCTGGGGGAGATTTCCTCTCACTTCCTGGGGGACATTTCCTCTCACTTCCTGGGGGACATTTCCTCTCACTTCCTGGGGGACATTTCCTCTCACTTCCTGGGGGACATTTCCTCTCACTTCCTGGGGACATTTCCTCTCACTTCCTGGGGGACATTTCCTCTCACTTCCTGGGGGACATTTCCTCTCACTTCCTGGGGGACATTTCCTCTCACTTCCTGGGGGACATTTCCTCTCACTTCCTGGGGGACATTTCCTCTCACTTCCTGGGGGACATTTCCTCTCACTTCCTGGGGACATTTCCTCTCACTTCCTGGGGGACATTTCCTCTCACTTCCTGGGGGACATTTCCTCTCACTTCCTGGGGGACATTTCCTCTCACTTCCTGGGGGACATTTCCTCTCACTTCCTGGGGGACATTTCCTCTCACTTCCTGGGGGACATTTCCTCTCACTTCCTGGGGGACATTTCCTCTCACTTCCTGGGGGACATTTCCTCTCACTTCCTGGGGGACATTTCCTCATACTTCCTGGGGGACATTTCCTCATATTTCCTGGGGGACATTTCCTCATACTTCCTGGGGGACATTTCCTCATACTTCCTGTATAATAAAAGAACAAAAAAGATCTTAAAATTTAGTAAAAAATGTAAACTCTGATTTTTTTGAATTTTTAAATCGGAAATGGATACATTTTTTCTTCAATGTTTCTATATTACACTTCAATCTTGATGTGTAGTCGGCTCTGATTGGTGGAGGGGGGGGGGGGGGTAAAATGTCTCCTCCTTTCTGCTGTTGCAGCATTTTATTTTTGAAAGTTTTCAGAAGATGTACTAGAATGTTCCATCTCACTAGATCCAGGACAGAAGCGGGTAAGAATTTGCCAGGACTTTGGTGCCGCTGCCTGCCTCCCGCTCTAAACTGAGGCCATCTAGTGGCGGAAAGGAATTTCTGTGGGGACAGTGAGGGGAGGAGGGGAGTTGTTCTGTCCCGGTACAAGCTGAACCCTCCTACCCTGCAAACAGCCAGACTGGGGGTGCGAGTTTTGGTCCAACATTCGCTCTGATATCTGAGCTCCCAGGATGCACCTGTTTCTCCTCCTTACACTGAAGGATGATGGGAAATGTTGTTAAAGGTGAACAAGTTTCTAGAGTCTGAAAAATGGAAATTTTACCACCGGCTCCTCCTCCTCCTCTTCCTCTTCCTTCCTCCCTCCTCCTCCTCTTCCTCTTCCTTCCTCCCTCCTCTTCCTCTTCCTCCCTCCTCTTCCTCTTCCTCCCTCCTCTTCCTCTTCCTCTCTCCTCTTCCTCTTCCTCCCTCCTCTTCCTCTTCCTCTCTCCTCTTCCTCTTCCTCCCTCCTCTTCCTCTTCCCTCCCTCCTCTTCCTCTTCCTCCCTCCTCTTCCTCTTCCTCCCTCCTCTTCCTCTTCCCTCCTCTTCCTCTTCCCTCCCTCCTTCCTCCTCTTCCTCCTTCCTCCTCCTCCTTCCTCCTCTTCCCCCTCCTCTTCCTCTTCCCCCCTCCTCTTCCCTCCTCCTCTTCCCCTTTCCCCCTCCTCCTCCATTATTTTAGTTCCATGATTATGAATAAGCGCAGTCTCACCCGCGGGCCTCGGTGGGCAGGGAGATTCTGATCTCCTATATCGGCCAGGATGAAGTGAATGGGAACTGAATCGCCTCGAGGCACTTCTTGCAGCCGCCGTCTTCCTGGCCAGTGCGGTCATTTACCCCGAAGGATCTTGGGACACATCGATACACACAGACTGGGCCAATTTGGACAAGATCCAATTTACCTACCAGCATGTCTTTGTAGGAGGAAACCGGAGTACCCGGAGGAAACCCACGCAGACACAGGGAGAACATGCAAACTCCATGCAGATGGTGTCATGGTTGGGATTTGAACCAACGACCCTTTTGCTGCTCGGCGAAAGTGCTAACCACTACACCACTGAGCTATAATAAGAAGACGATTCTGAAGGATGTTCTTTATGATGGGAAAGGTTGGATCCCCTCCTAGGAAGGTGATTGGTCTGTCATGCTGATCCCCGTTGAGTGATGGGCCTGGAACAAGTGTGCAGATAAGAGATCTGATTCCCCTCTGACTTCACTTGCTGCATGCTTGATTTCGGTGACCCGCTCAGCCGAGCAAAAAGCTTTTATTTTTATACATTAATTTTTCCAAGTGACGGGTTCTCCTCAGAATACACCGGGACCCCTCTATTATTTCCTGTGTGTGGGGGGCCCCTCCCTGTACAGTGAATAGAGAGGAGCTGGCCGAGGTCCCGGTCACTCTATTCAGCCTCTCCGGGGGCCCCATTGTTCCGAATAATCTTCCCCAACAGATTACAGCCCAGAATAATGGGAGGCAAAGGTTCCCATCCCCCACAAATACCAAAAACGTCCCCTGAAATAGTAAAAATGGCGGCTCCTCTGCCCCCCTCCGCCCCCCCCTAACAGGCCGTGTCCCCCCAACATCCATCCTCCCCCCCCCCTAACGTTGTTCCCTCACAACTACTCCACTCAACCTCTTCCTCTATTCTAGATCCTCTAACTCTCATCTTCCACATCCCCCTACAACATGATCACCCCCGACTGATTCCCCCCTACAACATGATCACCCCGACTGATTCCCCCTACAACATGATCACCCCGACTGATTCCCCCCTACAACATGATCACCCCGACTGATTCCCCCTACAACATGATCACCCCGACTGATCCCCTCCTACAACATGATCACCCCGACTGATCCCCCCCTACAACATGATCACCCCGACTGATCCCCTCCTACAACATGATCACCCCGACTGATCCCCTCCTACAACATGATCACCCCGACTGATCCCCTCCTACAACATGATCACCCCGACTGATCCCCTCCTACAACATGATCACCCCGACTGACCCCCCCCTACAACATGATCACCCCGACTGACCCCCCCCTACAACATGATCACCCCGACTGATTCCCCCCTACAACATGATCACCCCGACTGATTCCCCCTACAACATGATCACCCCGACTGATCCCCCCCCTACAACATGAACACCCCGACTGATCCCCTCCTACAACATGATCACCCCGACTGATCCCCTCCTACAACATGATCACCCCGACTGATTCCCCCCTACAACATGATCACCCCGACTGATTCCCCCCTACAACATGATCACCCCGACTGATTCCCCCCTACAACATGATCACCCCGACTGATTCCCCCCTACAACATGATCACCCCGACTGATTCCCCCCTACAACATGATCACCCCGACTGATCCCCCCTACAACATGATCACCCCGACTGATCCCCCCTACAACATGATCACCCCGACTGATTCCCCCCTACAACATGATCACCCCGACTGATTCCCCCCTACAACATGATCACCCCGACTGATTCCCCCTACAACATGATCACCCCGACTGATCCCCCCCCTACAACATGAACACCCCGACTGATCCCCTCCTACAACATGATCACCCCGACTGATCCCCTCCTACAACATGATCACCCTGACTGATTCCCCCTACAACATGATCACCCCGACTGATCCCCCCCTACAACATGATCACCCCGACTGATCCCCTCCTACAACATGATCACCCCGACTGATCCCCTCCTACAACATGATCACCCCGACTGATCCCCCCCTACAACATGATCACCCCGACTGATCCCCTCCTACAACATGATCACCCCGACTGATCCCCTCCTACAACATGATCACCCCGACTGATCCCCCCCCTACAACATGAACACCCCGACTGATCCCCTCCTACAACATGATCACCCCGACTGATCCCCTCCTACAACATGATCACCCCGACTGATTCCCCCCTACAACATGATCACCCCGACTGATTCCCCCCTACAACATGATCACCCTGACTGATTCCCCCCTACAACATGATCACCCCGACTGATTCCCCCTACAACATGATCACCCCGACTGATTCCCCCCTACAACATGATCACCCCGACTGATCCCCCCTACAACATGATCACCCCGACTGATCCCCCCTACCTACACCCCGACATTCCCCCCTACAACATGATCACCCCGACTGATTCCCCCCTACAACATGATCACCCCGACTGATTCCCCCTACAACATGATCACCCCGACTGATCCCCCCCAACATACACCCCGACATTCCCCCTACAACATGAACACCCCGACTGATCCCCTCCTACCATGATCCCCCGACTGATCCCCCCCTCCTACACCCCGACATCCCCTCCTACAACATGATCACCCCAAATGACCCCCTACAACATGATCCCCCGACTGATCCCCCCCTACAACATGATCACCCCAAATGACCCCTACAACATGATCCCCCCTGATCCCCCCCTACACCCCGACATCCCCTCCTACAACATGATCACCCCGACTGATCCCCCCTACAACATGATCACCCCGACTACCCTCCTAACATGATCACCCCGACTGATCCCCTCCTACAACATGATCACCCCGACTGATCCCTCCTACAACATGATCACCCCGACTGATCCCCTCCTACAACATGATCACCCCGACTGATCCCTCCTACAACATGATCACCCCGACTGATCCCCCCTACAACATGATCACCCCGACTGATCCCCTCCTACAACATGATCACCCCGACTGATCCCCTCCTACAACATGATCACCCCGACTGATCCCCCCTACAACATGATCACCCCGACTGATCCCCCCTACAACATGATCACCCCGACTGATCCCCCCTACAACATGATCACCCCGACTGATCCCCCCCTACAACATGATCACCTGACTGATCCCCCCTACAACATGATCACCCAGACTGATCCCCCCCTACAACATGACACCCAGACTGATCCCCCCCTACAACATACACCCCGACATCCCCCCTACAACATGATCACCCCGACTGACCCCCCCTACAACATGATCCCCCCCTCCCCCCCCTACAACATGATCACCCCGACTGATCCCCCCTACAACATGATCACCTGACTGATCCCCCCCCTACAACATGACACCCCGACTGATCCCCCCCCTACAACATGATCACCCCGACCGATCCCCCCCCTACAACATGATCACCCCGACTGATCCCCCCTACAACATGATCACCCCGACTGATCCCCCCCTACAACATGATCACCCCGACTGATCCCCCCTACAACATGATCACCCCGACTGATCCCCCCTACAACATGATCCCTGACTGATCCCCCCTACAACATGATCACCCCGACTGATCCCCCCAACATACACCCCGACATCCCCCCCCTACAACATGATCACCCCGACTGATCCCCCCTACAACATGATCACCCGACTGATCCCCCCCTACAACATGATCACCCCGACTGATCCCCCCTACAACATGATCACCCCGACTGACCCCCCCCCTACAACATGATCACCCCGACTGATCCCCCCTACAACATGATCACCCCGACTGACCCCCCCCCTACAACATGATCACCCCGACTGATCCCCTCCTACAACATGATCACCCCGACTGACCCCCCCCCTACAACATGATCACCCCGACTGACCCCCCCCTACAACATGATCACCCCGACTGACCCCCCCTACAACATGATCACCCAGACTGATTCCCCCCCCCTACAACATGATCACCCCACTGATCCCCTGTATACTATTCCTTGTACGGGGTGTTTGCTTTGCTTTATATCCTGAGAAATCTCCCTCACAATGGTTCTTCTGGGAAGTTCTATTTTTACTCGGAATGAAGACAATACCATTCGTTATTCTGAGCGACGCGTTTCACCGTCCGGCCGAACCCTCCCAGTCCAGAGGGATCCATTGTCCGCCTTCCCCCCGGAGACGCCATTCATGGGATGAAATCTCCACATTCACACCCAGGAGTTTGGAAGAGTTTGCCGTTCTCTTCACTCTCCACATTCAGGACAAAGTTCCTCCAACCTGCAGAGTTCCTCCGGCAGCCCGTCCTTCATTATTATGTCTGCAGACCTTGGACCTCCTCAATCGAGATCCTGAAGGTGACCCCAGAGCTACTCACATGGAGCAAGGTAGGTACTGAAAACAAGGCATGTCTATTACTTCCATATCTATACCTAGAGGATCAACCATACTACTATACGGTAGGAGGGAGGAATGGTGCCCCATCATTGGTGTCAGTGGGGGGAATAGTGTCCCATCATTGGTGTCAGTGGGAGGAATAGTGTCCCATCATTGGTGTCAGTGGGAGGAATAGTGTCCCATCATTGGTGTCAGTGGGGAGGAATAGTGTCCCATCATTGGTGTCAGTGGGAGGAATAGTGTCCCATCATTGGTGTCAGTGGGAGGAATAGTGTCCCATCATTGGTGTCAGTGGGAGGAATAGTGTCCCATCATTGGTGTCAGTGGGGAGGAATAGTGTCCCATCATTGGTGTCAGTGGGAGGGAATAGTGTCCCATCATTGGTGTCAGTGGGAGGGAATAGTGTCCCATCATTGGTGTCAGTGGAAGGAATAGTGTCCCATCATTGGTGTTAGTGGGGAGGAATAGTGTCCCATCATTGGTGTCAGTGGGAGGGATAGTGTCCCATCATTGGTGTCAGTGAGAGGAATAGTGTCCCATCATTGGTGTCAGTAGGGGGAATAGTGTCCCATCATTGGTGTCAGTGGGAGGGATAGTGTCCCATCATTGGTGTCAGTGGGGGGAATAGTGTCCCATCATTGGTGTCAGTGGGAGGAATAGTGTCCCATCATTGGTGTCAGTGGGAGGAATAGTGTCCCATCATTGGTGTCAGTGGGAGAAATAGTGTCTCATCATTGGTGTCAGTGGGAGGAATAGTGTCCCATCATTGGTGTCAGTGGGAGGAATAGTGTCCCATCATTGGTGTCAGTGGGAGGAATAGTGTCCCATCATTGGTGTCAGTGGGAGAAATAGTGTCTCATCATTGGTGTCAGTGGGGGGAATAGTGTCCCATCATTGGTGTCAGTGGGGGGAATAGTGTCCCATCATTGGTGTCAGTGGGGGGAATAGTGTCCCCTCATTGGTGTCAGTGGGAGGAATAGTGTCTCATCATTGGTGTCAGTGGGGGGAATAGTGTCCCATCATTGGTGTCAGTGGGAGGAATAGTGTCCCATCATTGGTGTCAGTGGGGGGAATAGTGTCCCATCATTGGTGTCAGTGGGAGGAATAGTGTCCCATCTTTGGTGTCAGTGGGGGGAATAGTGCCCCATCATTGGTGTCAGTGGAAGGAATAGTGTCCCAACATTGGTGTCAGTGGGAGGAATAGTGTCCCATCATTGGTGTCAGTGGGAGGAATAGTGTCCCATCATTGGTGTCAGTGGGAGGAATAGTGTCCCATCATTGGTGTCAGTGGGAGGAATAGCGTCCCATCATTGGTGTCAGTGGGAGGAATAGCGTCCCATCATTGGTGTCAGTGGGAGGAATAGTGTCCCATCATTGGTGTCAGTGGGAGGAATAGCGTCCCATCATTGGTGTCAGTGGGGGGAATAGCGTCCCATCATTGGTATCAGTGGGGGGAATAGTGTCCCATCATTGGTGTCAGTGGGAGGAATAGTGTCCCATCATTGGTGTCAGTGGGAGGAATAGTGTCCCATCATTGGTGTCAGTGGGAGGAATAGTGTCCCATCATTGGTGTCAGTGGGAGGAATAGTGTCCCATCATTGGTGTCAGTGGGAGGAATAGTGTCCCATCATTGGTGTCAGTGGGGGGAATAGTGCCCCATCATTGGTGTCAGTGGGGGGAATAGTGTCCCATCATTGGTGTCAGTGGGGGGAATAGTGTCCCATCATTTGTGTCAGTGGGAGGAATAGTGTCCCATCATTGGTCTCAGTGGGAGGAATAGTGTCCCATTATTGGTGTCAGTGGGAGGAATAGTGTCCCATCTTTGGTGTCAGTGGGGGGGAATAGTGTCCCATCATTGGTATCAGTGGGGGGAATAATGTCCCATCATTGGTGTCAGTGGGGGGAATAGTGTCCCATCATTGGTGTCAGTGGGAGGAATAGTGTTCCATCATTTGGTGTCAGTGGGGGGAATAGTGCCTCATCATTGGTGTCAGTGGGGGGAATAGTGCCTCATGCTTGGAACTTTCAGCACAGGTAATGAGTCCCTCATCAGTAAGTACAGCTTGGGACAGATATGGATCTATACTCAGAGAAAAGGGGCGGGGCCCCACGTCTACCATGGGCCTTTTGGTTACACTTCTGTAAACACAATTTTGTAAATCTTTGGGGTAAAATTCCCACTGAGGAAACGCAGATTAATGTGTTCCTTGCCTTTAATTTGTGTCCCCCAGGGGCCCCGAAGAGCCTCCATGAGCTGGGTGAGAGAGATCCTCCTTTTTTCAGGTATGTCTCTTTAGAGTTCCCATTGATCGGCAGGAGACATTTTCTGTACAATGAACATTTATTACACCTAAAGCCTCCCACGCGTTTCGTCTTCACCAGAGATCCCCTCAGATTTTATGCGATTCTGAGCTGCCAGAGTCGGCGGCTTTTCAATCTCTCTTCCATGTTCATTATGTGAGGGAGGCTGCACGGTGCCCAGGGGGAGGCCAGGCCGGGGGGTAGGCAGAGGAGGCAGAAAAATGTCCTATTCTGCTGAAGTAGTTCACAGCACATGGGTGGGGGGTGGGGGAGGGATGATGGGCACATGTTGACCTATTTGTCTTGGGTGCCACGAGGATGCCCACTGCTATATGAAATGAGTGTGGCAGAAGGTCAGACCCACCGGTGGGCGTCATTCCTGGAGCCAAGCTGAAGGGCTTTCCATGTTTGGCCGCCTCCTACCTTTTATTTAAGGAAGACTTCAATCAGTGATAATGTCGTCCTTTGTAGAAGATGCCGGGCCGACCAATGTGTGCCAAATGTGACCAATGTGTGCCGGCCAGTGTGTGCCGAATGCCGACCAATGTGTGCCGACCAATGTGTGCTGAGTGCCGACTATTGTGTGCCGAGTGTGACCAATGTGTGCCGGCCAGTGTGTGCCGAGTGCCGACCAGTGTGTGCCGACCAATGTGTGCCGAGTGCCGACCAATGTGTGCCAAGTGCCGACCAGTGTGTGCCGACCAATGTGTGCCGAGTACCGACCAGTGTGTGCCGACCAATGTGTGCCGAGTGCCGGCCAATGTGTGCCGAGTGCCGACCAGTATTGTGCCGAGTGCCGACCAGTGTGTGCCGACCAATGTGTGCTGAGTGCCGACCAATGTGTGCCGAGTGCCGACCAGTGTGTGCCGACCAATGTGTGCCGAGTGCCGACCAGTGCGTGCCGACCTGTGTGCGCCGAGTGCCGACCAGTGTGTGCCAACCAGTGTGTGTCGACCGCCGACGAGTGTGTGCCGAGTGCCAACCAGTGTGTGCCGACCAGTGTGTGCCGAGTGCCGACCAGTGTGTGCCAAGTGCCGACCAGTGTGTGCCGACCAGTGTGTGTCGACCGCCGACCAATGTGTGCCTAGTGCCGACCAGTGTGTGCCGACCAATGTGTGTGCCGACCAATGTGTGCCGAGTGCCGACCAATGTGTGCCGATCAATATGTGTGCCGACCAATGTGTGTGCCGACCAATGTGTGTGGCGACCAATGTGTGCCGAGTGCCGACCAATGTGTGCCGATCAATGTGTGTGCCGACCAATGTGTGCAATTCTGCTGCATCAGAGCCTAGATTTTTCCCCAATCTCCAAAATCTGACAATAAGAGGACCTGTCGTCTTTCTCCAGGGATTTGGACTTCGCAGAGGATCTGGTCAAAGAGGCAATTCTCCGGGATCTGTCTGCCAAACGTTGCTGCCGCCCCCCCCGAGCGGAGGAACTGGTCATTAGCAGGTTAACCCAAATGCCCCTTCACCGAGTAAGTGAGATCATTCACATCAAACAGGGAATCTGCCGAGGGCCCCAAAGTGTCAGATGGGGGGGGGGGCATCAGAAGGGACCAATGGGAACACATATCTCACCTTCCAAAATGAACCCCCCCATAAAGAACATAACCCCCGTAAAAGTATTTATGAAGCTTGTAACAGAATGAACCGTGACAACCAGAGACGTTGGAAGGATGAGAGATACTCATGTGCCGGCGGCCCTAATAACTCCTGGGTCTAAGTCCACCCTGTGCCCTTTTGGGTGTAGGGTGGCTAATAGGATCATAATTCATGTATTACATGAGATGGGACTGTAACAGAACGACCCGGGACAGACTGAGATTTTCCTATGTCTAGGGTCACCTTATGTCCACTAGGGCCATAGGGTGACAAAGAATCATAATTCATATATTACATGAGATGGGACATTAATAATAATTCATATTGCAGGACTGGAATATTAAGGTGTGCCTACTAGACCTCTGCTGTGAAAGACATTGTATAAAGGCTATTGAAATGTCTTGAGCTGTGGCTATTCAATATGGGCACACATGCTTTTGAAAGGTGTTAATTGCATCAAGGCCTGAAATACCTTTCCATTGTGGTCTGCAGGTGAATGGATGTGTCAGAGACAGTACATCTGTCTAGAATGTGATTGAGGTTCCTTATATGGGTGTGAAGATTATCTGTGATTGTGTATTATTCAAAAGGGAAAATCATTGTGTGATAGTGTTTGGTTTTGATGTCATTATCTCAAGGAATGTGTCTCCCCAGTGTCGGTGCCGACATGTCTACGTAATTAGCTTATCTGAATGCCTTTTAGAATGTGATTGAAGCCCCCCCATGGTGTGAAAGGGGGTGGAGATTGTATTGTCCTCTGATTACTGCCACATGTATAAGAAGCTTAGAAAATACCATTAAAGTGTTCATAGATTTTGAAACCAGAGAGAACGTAGCTGCGTCTCGTCTTTACTCTGGGGAATGGAATGGATCGTGTCTGTCGGAATGTGGAGTGTCGGAAGCTGTCCTGGGTGGATGGAAGGTCGTAAACGGTGTTGACCGTTACAAGGACATTAATAATAATTCATATTGCGGGATACTGAAATATCAAGGTGTTCTTACTTGACATCTGTTACACAGGAGAGGGAAATAACAAGCTTATTCAATGCATAGCTCCGGCTATTAAAATGCTAAGTGGCCCGGCTTGTGAAAGACATTTCATTGTATAAAGGTGTTAATTGAGGTCTGCTGCTATACCTTTCAATTGTCTGATAACACGGTGTAAAGCCTATTGATGCCCAGGTGTCAGAGACAGTACGTCTGTCTAGATATGTGGATTGAGGTCAAGGAATTGTGTAATTGTAGTTTGGAATGTGACAGATCTGTCAGTATCGGTGCCAAAATGTCTGCTAGAGAATTAGCCCCAGTGTGTGAATAGGGGGGTGGAGATGGCATTGTCCTGTGATTGGCTGTAACATCTTGTACTGTATAAAAAGCTGAGAAGAAACCAATAAAGTGTTGATACATTTGGAAACCAGAAGATAGAGCAGTCAGTCTCATTTTCTGGGGAATTGATATGGATCGTGTATGCAGGATTGTCGGAGTGTGTCGGATAAGCTTGTCGTGGGTGGATGGAAGGTCGTAAACGGTGGTGACTGTTACAAAGCTCTAAAAAAAATCAGGAAAATTTCAGTCACTCACACTTGTTCTCCAGGTTTCCAGGGGGCGGAGTATAGGATAGGCTAGTGAGAAAGGGGCGGGGCAATGTATCCAAAAGTATCAAAAACAGAAGAATTCTGAGAAATCCTAAAATATGATAAATGATTTGTATCCTCAGTACAGGCTGGAGAGCTTCACCGAGTGCCGGCAGCAGGAGGAGACCAGCACGCCGTATACCGGTGAGTGATGACATCATAGTTATCATTGTCAGTGACCAACCAATACCGTCCCGGGATGGAAATAATCTCTATAGAACAAGCGGCTTCCGATCCATAATTCTCAGGAAGGCGATCGATCGATACATTTCCTAAATCTTTCCAAATGTGTGGAATGTTTCCTCTACTGCAATCCTAAGATTAGCCCCAGAGACCCCCCAAGAAGGACCCCAAACCTTCAGATATACAGCCAATGCTGAACCTCGGAGCCCCTTCCATGGTGGGTTAGAAGGATTAGAACCTCTGCCAGCTTTATTTTGCTCTCGGTGTCCCCTCATGTCTCCCCTTTGTCTCCCCTTTGTCCCCCTTGTGTCCCCTCTGTGCCCCCGTGTCCCCCCTGTGTCCCCTCATGTCTCTCCTTTGTTCACCCTGTGTCCCCTGTGTCTCTCCTTTCTCCCCTCTGTCTCTCCTGTGTCTCCCCATGTACCCCTGTGTCTCCCCATGTACCCCTGTGTCCTCCTTGTGCCCTCCTGTGTACCCCTTTGTGTCCCCTGTGTATCCTTTTGTCCCCCCTGTGCCCCCGTTTAGCCCTTTGTCCCCCCTGTGTCTTCTCTGTGCCCCCTGTGTCCTCCCTGTGTATCCTTTTGTCCCCCCTGTGTACCCCTCTGTCCCCCTGTACCCCCATTTACCCCTTTGTCCCCCCTGTGCCTCCCTGTCCCCCATGTGTACCCCTTTGTCCCCTCTGTGTGCCCCCTGTGTCCCCCCTGTGAATATTCCCTGTCTCTTCATCATCCTGGAGCCCATTGTCAGGAGAAGAGAGGGAAGTGAAGGGAAATCCAAAATATAACACAAGGAGAAAAGGGAGAGTTTTCCTGGGGGGGGGGGGGTCTGTTCTGAGGATGTTCCCCTCACTATGTAAAGATTTATTCTGACTTCCTGTTGTGTCTCTGAGACCGGAAATAAAAGGACATTTCAATGTTCCATGTGACACAGACCGCAAAAATAATAATAATGATACAGGGGGTCCAGTATTTCCTTCAGCTCCCCTCCCCCACATGGCGGAGCAAAGTTTACATTTCTACCCCGACTGCTCATTCAACAATTTATTATTTATTTGGGATAATGAGGTGATATATATATTTGGATATATTTTGGGACAAACAGCCTTTCATTTGGAAATGTTTTATTTTTATGCAATTCAAATATTAAAAAAAACAAACAAACAAACAAATATTTTCTACTTTGATCAGCATGAGGTCTTCATATCATTACTGCAGATAAAAAGGTACACATTTTATTCTGTAATTTTCTCCTCTTTAAGACGACACAAAAATTTGGACTTTTCTACAAAACATTGTAAATAATTTTACACACAAAGATTGTTCTTTTCCCTCAATATATTGATAAAGAGGAAATAAAGATATCCGATCATTCTCCCCGATCCCCACTATATGGGGTGCAGGTCAGAAACTGGACAAAGCAACCCGAGGAGACCCCCCAGAATTGTGGGACATCGGAGTCCAGACCCCGAAAATGTTTCAGGAAGGTTCAGAGAGAATTCGCCTTCCACGTTCTTCAGAGCTGAAGGTGAGCCGATCGATTTTACCGATCAGATCAGAGATTGTATATATAGTGTATCCCCCTCATTGTCCTTTCCCTCAGGTGTGCCACAAGTGCCAGGGACGGGGGCGCTCTAAGTGTGCCAGGTGTGGAGGTTCGGGGCAGGTAAGTTGTACCACTTCTAGGGGTACATAGATCTCCGGTATGTTCATTGAACTCCCCTCCCCCATGTCTGCGCAGGTTCGGTGCGGAAGCCGTCAGAGGGCGAGGAATAAGAGGTGTCACGGCTGTTCTGGGAGCGGCAGGAGGAGGTGAGTGCGAAAAACCACCAACCACAAGGCAACCAATCAGAGTTCAGCTTTTATCACCAATCAGGAGAATGTAAGATGATTGCTACACTTTACACATCGGCTTATTAAACGGAAGTCAAGGGAGAAGGACAATAAATGGGGTCACAGGGGGGGAAGGGTAATAAATGGGGTCATAGTAGGGAAGGGTAATAAATGGGGTCATGGGGGGAAGGGTAATAAATGGGGTCATAGGAGGAAGGGTGATAAATTGGGTCATGGGGGAAGAGTAATAAATGGGGTCATAGGGGGGAAAGGTAATAAATAGAGTCATGGCCGGAAGGGTAATAAATGGAGTCATAGGGGCAAGGACAATAAATGGGGTCACAGGGGGAGGGTAATAAATGGGGTCATGGGGGAAGGGTGATAAATGGGGTCACAGGGGGGAAGGGTAATAAATGGGGTCATAGGGGGAAGGGTGATAAATGGGGTCATAGGGGGGAAGGGTAATAAATGGGGTCATAGGGGGAAGGGTAATAAATGGGGTCATAGGGGGGTAGGGTAATAAATGGGGTCACAGGGGGAGGGTAATAAATGGGGTCACAGGGGGGAGGGAAATAAATGGGGTCATAGGGAAGAAGGGTAATAAATGGGCTCATAGGGGGAAGGGTAATAAATGGGGTCACAGGGGGGAGGGTAATAAATGGGGTCATAGGGGGGAAAGGTAATAAATGGGGTCATGGGGGGAAGGGTAACATGGGGGGAAGGGTGATAAATGGGGTCATAGGGGCAAGGACAATAAATTAGACTTTTGAGGGATGGGGGATACTCCTGTGCCGGCGTCACTAATGACTCTTGGGTCTAGGGTCACCCTGTGCCCCTTTTGGGCATAGGGTGACTGAGAAATGATAATTCATGTTTGCAGGATATCTTGGAATATTACAGGTGATTTCATTCTGACCCCCAACCGGTCAATAAGAGTGTCTCCTTCAATGCCAACCTAGACTGTTGAGATGCTAATTAAGTCTGCTTCTACATACCTTATAGTGTGATGCTAATGCTATTTTGTGTCTATTGTACTAATTAAGTCTGTACAGGTCAGATGTCTAACTTGGAGGTGTTAATTAAGTCTGCTCCTAAGATATTTCATTGTGTATGCTAATGACACTGTTTTGTGTGAAAAGTCTATTGATGATTAGATGTGGAATGTGACTTCTCAGGTGTAGTAATTAGGTCATGTTAATTATGTCAGACCGGTGCCGAAAAGTCTGTAGAATGTGTATGAAGCCCATGGTGTGAGGTTGGGGGTGGAGAGTTTCATTGCCCCTGTGATTAACTGTAACATGCCTGTACTGTATATAAGACTGAGAGTTACCTTTAAAAGTATTCATACATTTTGAAGCAGAGGAACAGAGCTGAGTCTCGGTTATTCCGGGAAAAGGAATGGATCGTGTCTGCTGGTTTGTCGGGGTGTCGGATAAGCTGTCTTGTCTTGGGTTGATGGAAGATCGTTGGGATCACAGGGGGGAAGGGTAACAAATGGGGTCACAGGGGGCAGAAGCTCAACTATAAAAGAAGAGACTTTTCTCCTCGCCACCGACACCCAGATTTCCCTGTGAAGGATCTTTTCCATTGCAAGGCCCTTCCTGAGATTTGATTGGCTGCAGCAGAACCTTCTATTCAGATCTCCAACCTCTCCTGGGAGCACTGAGGTTATCTCACTCAGGTGTGTCAGGGAGGAAGATGCTGTAAGTGGGCCAATTGTAGATGCCGCTGGTATGGAGGTGTGGAGGGCGCAGGTATGGAGGTGTGGAGGGCGCAGGTATGGAGGTGTGGAGGCCGCTGGTACGGAGGGCGCAGGTACGGAGGTGTGGAGGGCGCAGGTACGGAGGTGTGGAGGGCGCTGGTACGGAGGTGTGGAGGGCGCAGGTACGGAGGTGTAGATGCCGCTGGTACGGAGGGCGCAGGTACGGAGGTGTAGATGCCGCTGGTACGGAGGGCGCAGGTACGGAGGTGTAGATGCCGCTGGTACGGAGGGCGCAGGTACGGAGGTGTAGATGCCGCTGGTACGGAGGGCGCAGGTATGGAGGCCGCAGGGCAGGGCAGGTAAATTGTACCACTCCTATGGGCCCCACTTCCCATGTCATACTGGTAGCACAGGTGATATCTGTATGGCCTGAGAGAGGCGCTCTCCTCCCCTGGTGTCTGGGCGTCGGCTTCATACTGACAGCGCGATCTCCATGTTTCAGGTGCAGTAAGTGTTCCGGACGTGGCAGGAAGGTGTGTCCTGTGTGTAGAGGTGAGAGAAGACTCGTCCAATCACAGCAACTCTCCGTCACATGGTAAGATGACCAGTGTGATGATATGAGGACCAGTCTCCCCCGGGACGGTGGGACTGATTTCTCCCTGTTCCGTTCTTTCAGGAGGACTCTGCACTCGGAATTTATCTGCAATCCTCGGATTCCGGAGAAAAACATTCCCGCGGGTCTCCTGAGGAAGGTGACGGGGGAGGTGCTTGTGAAGGACAGTGATGTGACGGTAGGTTGCGGGGGAGGTGCTTGTGAAGGACAGTGATGGTAGGTGGCGGGGGAGGTGCTTGTGAAGGACAGTGATGTGACGGTAGGTGGTGGGGGAGGTGCTTGTGAAGGACAGTGATGTGATGGTAGGTGACGGGGGAGGTGCTTGTGAAGGACAGTGATGGTAGGTGGCGGGGGAGGTGCTTGTGAAGGACAGTGATTTGATGGTAGGTGGTTGGGAGGTGCTTGTGAAGGACAGTGATGTGACGGTAGGTGGCGGGGGAGGTGCTTGTGAAGGACAGTGATGGTAGGTGGCGGGGGAGGTGCTTGTGAAGGACAGTGATGTGATGGTAGGTGACGGGGGAGGTGCTTGTGAAGGACAGTGATGGTAGGTGGCGGGGGAGGTGCTTGTGAAGGACAGTGATGTGACGGTAGGTGGTTGGGAGGTGCTTGTGAAGGACAGTGATGTGACGGTAGGTGATGGGGAGGTGCTTGTGAAGGACAGTGATGTGACAGTAGGTGGCGGGGGAGGTGCTTGTCAAGGACAGTGATGTGAAGGTAGGTGGCGGGGGAGGTGCTTGTGAAGGACAGTGATGTGACGGTAGGTTGCGGGGGAGGTGCTTGTGAAGAACAGTGATGTGACGGTAGATGGCGGGGGAGGTGCTTGTGAAGGACAGTGATGTGATGGTAGGTGACGGGGGAGGTGCTTGTGAAGGACAGTGATGGTAGGTGGCGGGGGAGGTGCTTGTGAAGGACAGTGATGTGATGGTAGGTGGTTGGGAGGTGCTTGTGAAGGACAGTGATGTGACGGTAGGTGATGGGGGAGGTGCTTGTGAAGGACAGTGATGTGACAGTAGGTGGCGGGGGAGGTGCTTGTCAAGGACAGTGATGTGAAGGTAGGTGGCGGGGGAGGTGCTTGTGAAGGACAGTGATGTGATGGTAGGTGGTGGGGGAGGTGCTTGTGAAGGACAGTGATGTGAAGGTAGGTGGCGGGGGAGGTGCTTGTGAAGGACAGTGATGTGATGGTAGGTGGTGGGGGAGGTGCTTGTGAAGGACAGTGATGTGACGGTAGGTGGTGGGGGAGGTGCTTGTGAAGGACAGTGATGTGACGGTAGGTGGACATTGGTTGTGGTGGGGGGAGGATCAGTATGAATGGGGGAGGGGGGTTCTGCAGCTTTCTGGGATTATCCAACAATATGGGGCAGTTTACAAATCTCATCAGCCAATCAGGAAGCTGAGTGCGGTCCAAGAGACCTCCATGGATCTGTGACCCCAAAATATGAGATGAGGAAATGGAAATGATCATTTAATGGGGCGCTGGGCTTTCCATGACTTCGGACATGTGCAGATCATTCCGCCGTCCTGCCCTGTGCTATAAAAGCTCACACTTCGTCTTAGTGAAATAAGTCATCTTTACCAAAAAGTTTCACTCGCCATCCATCCCTCCCATCCATCACACCAGCTTCTTCCCATCCATCCCTCCCATCCATCACACCAGCTTCTTCCCATCCATCCCTCCCATCCATCACACCAGCTTCTTCCCATCCATCCCTCCCATCCATCACACCAGCTTCTTCCCATCCATCCCTCCCATCCATCACACCAGCTTCTTCCCATCCATCCCTCCCATCCATCACACCAGCTTCTTCCCATCCATCCCTCCCATCCATCACACCAGCTTCTTCCCATCCATCCCTCCCATCACTCCCATCCCTCCCATCCATCACACCAGCTTCTTCCCATCCATCCCTCCCATCCCTCCCATCCATCACACCAGCTTCTTCCCATCCATCCCTCCCATCCCTCCCATCCATCACACCAGCTTCTTCCCATCCATCCCTCCCCTCCCATCCATCACACCAGCTTCTTCCCATCCATCCCTCCCATCCATCACACCAGCTTCTTCCCATCCATCCCTCCCATCCCTCCCATCCATCACACCATCACACCAGCTTCTTCCCATCCATCCCTCCCATCCATCACACCAGCTTCTTCCCATCCATCCCTCCCATCCCTCCCATCCATCACACCAGCTTCTTCCCATCCATCCCTCCCATCCATCACACCAGCTTCTTCCCATCCATCCCTCCCATCCATCACACCAGCTTCTTCCCATCCATCCCTCCCATCCATCACACCAGCTTCTTCCCATCCATCCCTCCCATCCATCACACCAGCTTCTTCCCATCCATCCCTCCCATCCATCACACCAGCTTCTTCCCATCCATCCCTCCCATCCATCATCACACCAGCTTCTTCCCATCCATCCCTCCCATCCATCACACCCAGCTTCTTCCCATCCATCCCTCCCATCCATCACACCAGCTTCTTCCCATCCATCCCTCCCATCCATCACACCAGCTTCTTCCCATCCATCCCTCCCATCCATCACACCAGCTTCTTCCCATCCATCCCTCCCATCCATCACACCAGCTTCTTCCCATCCATCCCTCCCATCCATCACACCAGCTTCTTCCCATCCATCCCTCCCATCCATCACACCAGCTTCTTCCCATCCATCCCTCCCATCACTCCCATCCATCACACCAGCTTCTTCCCATCCATCCCTCCCATCCCTCCCATCCATCACACCAGCTTCTTCCCATCCATCCCTCCCATCCATCACACCAGCTTCTTCCCATCCATCCCTCCCATCCATCACACCAGCTTCTTCCCATCCATCCCTCCCATCATCAGCTTCTTCCCATCCATCCCTCCCATCCATCACACCAGCTTCTTCCCATCCATCCCTCCCATCCCTCCCATCCATCTCCCATCCATCACACCAGCTTCTTCCCATCCATCCCTCCCATCCCTCCCATCCATCACACCAGCTTCTTCCATCCATACATCCAGCTTCTTCCATCCCATCCCTCCCATCACACAGCTTCTTCCCATCCATCCCTCCCATCACTCCCATCCCTCCCATCCATCACACCAGCTTCTTCCCATCCATCCCTCCCATCCATCACACCAGCTTCTTCCCATCCATCCCTCCCATCCATCACACCAGCTTCTTCCCACCCATCCCTCCCATCCATCACACCAGCTTCTTCTCATACATCCCTCCCATCCATCACACCAGCTTCTTCCCATCCATCCCTCCCATCCATCACACCAGCTTCTTCCCATCCATCCCTCCCATCCATCACACCAGCTTCTTCCCATCCATCCCTCCCATCCATCACACCAGCTTCTTCCCATCCATCCCTCCCATCACTCCCATCCCTCCCATGCATCACACCAGCTTCTTCCCATCCATCCCTCCCATCCATCACACCAGCTTCTTCCCATCCATCCCTCCCATCCATCACACCAGCTTCTTCCCATCCATCCCTCCCTCATCCCATCCCTCCCATCATCACACCAGCTTCTTCCCATCCATCCCTCCCATCCATCACACCAGCTTCTTCCCATCCATCCCTCCCATCCATCACACCAGCTTCTTCCCATCCATCCCTCCCATCCATCACACCAGCTTCTTCCCATCCATCCCTCCCATCACTCCCATCCCTCCCATCCATCCATCATCACACCAGCTTCTTCCCATCCATCCCTCCCATCCCTCCCATCCATCACACCAGCTTCTTCCCATCCATCCCTCCCATCCCTCCCATCCATCACACCAGCTTCTTCCCTCCCATCCCTCCCATCCATCACACCAGCTTCTTCCCATCCATCCCTCCCATCCATCACACCAGCTTCTTCCCATCCATCCCTCCCATCCATCACACCAGCTTCTTCCCATCCATCCCTCCCATCCATCCCATCCATCACACCAGCTTCTTCCCATCCATCCCTCCCAGGAGAAGTCTGCTCCATTTATAACAAAACAAGAGTAACAAAAGAGGTGGTGGCTTCACAAAACAGCCAATCAGACATTTCATATACTTTTAAAAGAACCAATCACAGACATGTGTTTCTAATAATGCTAACAGTGATGTGTGCAAAGGGCTGGGAACGCACATAAAAGTGCGCAGGTGTGAAGCCGCCTTGGTGAGTGCAATGCCTGGGGACAGCATTATTCTCAGCTGGGGGCCCCATTGGCACCACAAGAGTCCCGGTACTGCCATGGACTGTACTGCCATGGTCCCACGCTCCCACCTTGAGGAGGCTCCGCCTCCAGTTCACCTTTCAGGTAGATTGTTTTTTCGTTTCCTGAAAAGAGAAATATCTAGAAGGGGTGTTTACAGTCAGGTCTGCTCAGGATTGGTTGGTATGAGCAGCACAGACACTCCCTCCTGCATTACTAATCCTCTGATTGGATGTTTTGTTAGGTGAGCCCCTTCCCTGGATTTCCAGAGTCCTCGGAAGTCCTGATGGCGTCTCAGAGGCTGATCCGGGAACACGGCGAGATGTGTGGCCCGTCCAATCAAATCCTCAGGCAGGTAAAGCAAATGGATTATTGTGAATCTCAATGTATGGCGGTGTACGGGGGTTTCTTTTATTATAGTCTGTGTGACGGACCCCCGGACTCAGTGTGATGGACCCCCGGACTCGGTGTGACGGACCCCCGGACTCAGTGTGACGGACCCCCGGACTCAGTGTGACGGACCCCCGGACTCAGTGTGACGGACCCCCGGACTCAGTGTGACGGACCCCCGGACTCAGTGTGACGGACCCCCGGACTCAGTGTGACGGACCCCCGGACTCAGTGGGACGGACCCCCGAACTCAGTGCGACGGACCCCCGGACTCATTACGACGGACCCCGGACTCATTACGACGGACCCCGGACTCAGTGTGACGGACCCCCGGACTCAGTGTGACGGACCCCCGGACTCAGTGTGACGGACCCCCGGACTCAGTGTGACGGACCCCCGGACTCAGTGTGACGGACCCCCGGACTCAGTGTGACGGACCCCCCGGACTCAGTGTGACGGACTCCCAAACTCAGTGTGACGGACCCCCGGACTCAGTGTGACGGACCCCCGGACTCAGTGTGACGGACCCCCGGACTCAGTGCGACGGACCCCCGGACTCAGTGCGACGGACCCCCGGACTCATTACGACGGACCCCCGGACTCATTACGACGGACCCCCGGACTCAGTGTGACGGACCCCCGGACTCAGTGTGACGGACCCCCGGACTCAGTGTGACGGACCCCCCGGACTCAGTGTGACGGACCCCCCGGACTCAGTGTGACGGACCCCCGGACTCAGTGTGACGGACCCCCGGACTCAGTGTGACGGACCCCCGGACTCAGTGTGACGGACCCCCGGACTCAGTGTGACGGACCCCCCGGACTCAGTGTGACAGACCACCGGACTCAGTGGGACGGACCCCCGGACTCAGTGGGACGGACCCCCGGACTCAGTGTGACGGACCCCCGGACTCAGTGTGACGGACCCCCGGACTCAGTGTGACGGACCCCCGGACTCAGTGTGACGGACCCCCCGGACTCAGTGTGACGGACTCCCAAACTCAGTGTGACGGACCCCCGGACTTAGTGTGACGGACCCCCGGACTCAGTGTGACGGACCCCCGAACTCAGTGCGACGGACCCCCGGACTCATTACGACGGACCCCCGGACTCATTACGACGGACCCCCGGACTCAGTGTGACGGACCCCCGGACTCAGTGTGACGGACCCCCGGACTCAGTGTGACGGACCCCGGACTCAGTGTGACGGACCCCCGGACTCAGTGGGACGGACCCCCGAACTCAGTGGGACGGACCCCCGGACTCATTACGACGGACCCCCGGACTCATTACGACGGACCCCCGGACTCAGTGTGACGGACCCCCGGACTCAGTGTGACGGACCCCCCGGACTCAGTGTGACGGACCCCCCGGACTCAGTGTGACGGACCCCCCGGACTCAGTGTGACGGACCCCCCGGACTCAGTGTGACGGACCCCCCGGACTCAGTGTGACGGACCCCCGGACTCAGTGTGACGGACCCCCGGACTCAGTGTGACGGACCCCCGGACTCAGTGTGACGGACCCCCGGACTCAGTGTGACGGACCCCCGGACTCAGTGTGACAAGTCCAAAACTTGCACAGATGACAAGGAATCCATCAGAGAAGATGAGACCTGGAATAGCGACCAATCGGATCCATTCTAGGCCTTCATATCCATAGAGACAATTACTGAGTGCCTATCCACTGAATGGCTGAGCAATTTGATTGGCCGTCTTTGATCTACACTCTTTCAGAGTGACAGATAATGACCCCCCCCAGCCGGAGACGGCCGCAGTCATCACCTGTCCTAATTTGCATATCAGAGTCATTGTCTGTCCCCTTTGATGTGTGTAGTAAATCTTTTTTGGCCACTCCCCCTGATGTGTAATCTTCAATGCCTGTATGTAACACATATATATATATATATATATCACCCCATACATATAACACAATATATAAAATACCGACACATATATATATATATATATAATATTACAACACTCAGTCTGTCCCCCCATAAGCTTCCCTTTCCCGGTACCACTGCGATCCAAGACCCCCCGGCCCACCCAGTCACTTGTTGAGACATCACTGTGGATAAAAGAATAAGACTTTTATTAAAGTGGAAGTTCACCCTAAAAAAAAATTCTAAAAATACCTTGAGCCGACCGGTTAGACTGCGGGGGGCTGTTTTTTTTTCATACATACCGTGTTAGCGGCGTTTCATTCCTCGGCTTCCGGGTGCGATTCTTGCATGGTCGGGCATTCCTAGTTGATTGACATTCCTCCGACCGGTGCATACTTCGCGTCACGACTTTCCGAAAGAAGCCGAACGTCGCTGCGCAGGCGCCGTATAGAGCCTGCGCAATGACGTTCGTCTTCTTTCGGTAAGTCGTGACGCGCAGTATAGGCATGTGCATTTCGTTTTGTTCCGAATCGAAATTCGGACAAATTTTTCATTATTCGGATGCATACGAATTCCCAAATCGCAATATTACCGAATCCGAACGAACGTTTTCGAAAACCCGTGGACGAAATTCGATCGGAAATCGAAAAAAATATATATATTCGAAAAGAGACTATTTGTCGAAATATTTTCGTTTTCGACCGGATTTTTCAAAATTCGGTCGAAAACTCGGTCGAAAACTAACGAATTTCCGAAAACGAATTCAACACAACGAACCTAACTGAACAAAATTTATTAAATGACAAATTAAATGAAACAAAACAAATTTTTCACTTTTGCACATGCCTAGCGCAGTATGCGCCGGCCGGAGAAACGTCCATCAACTAGGAACGCCCAACCACGCAAGAATCGTACCCGGAAACCGAGGAATGAAACACCGCTAACACGGTATGTATGGAAAAAAAAACAGCCTCCCCGCAGTCTAACCGGTCGGCTCCAAGGTATTTTTAGATTTTTTTTTTAGGGTGAACTTCCTCTTTAAAGAACAGACACAATTTCTGGAGACAATCCCCCCTTCTTGTTGGCATAGAGACACAGGGCGGGGTAACCTGTACATCCATTTACATGAGACACAGTCCTGAATGGTGCGGAAGGGCCGCCCCGGCCGCGGGATATATGTCTGGAATGGTGTGGAAGGGTCGCCCGGCCGCGGTATATATGTCTGGAATGGTGCGGAAGGGCCGCCCCGGCCACGGGATATATGTCTGGAATGGTGTGGAAGGGTCGCCCGGCCGCGGTATATATGTCTGGAATGGTGCGGAAGGGCCGCCCCGGACGCGGGATATATGTCAGGAATGGTGTGGAAGGGCCGCCCGGGCCGCGGTATATATGTCTGGAATGGTGCGGAAGGGCCGCCCCGGCCGCGGGATATATGTCTGGAATGGTGGGGAAGGGCCACCCGGCCGCGGTATATATGTCTGGAATGGTGCGGAAGGGCCGCCCCGGCCGCGGGATATATGTCTGGAATGGTGTGGAAGGGTCGCCCAGCCGCGGTATATATGTCTGGAATGGTGCGGAAGGGCCGCCCGGCCGCGGTATATATGTCTGGAATGGTGCGGAAGGGCCGCCCCGGCCGCGGGATATATGTCTGGAATGGTGGGGAAGGGCCACCCGGCCGCGGTATATATGTCTGGAATGGTGCGGAAGGGCCGCCCCGGCCGCGGGATATATGTCAGGAATGGTGTGGAAGGGCCGCCCGGCCGCGGTATATATGTCTGGAATGGTGGGGAAGGGCCGCCCGGCCGCGGTATATATGTCAGGAATGGTGGGGAAGGGCCGCCCGGCCGCGGTATATATGTCAGGAATGGTGGGGAAGGGCCGCCCGGCCGCGGTATATATGTCAGGAATGGTGGGGAAGGGCCGCCCGGCCGCGGTATATATGTCAGGAATGGTGGGGAAGGGCCGCCCGGCCGCGGGATATATGTCCGGAATGGTGGGGAAGGGGCGCCCGGCCACGGTATATATGTCTGGAATGGTGGGGAAGGGCCGCCCGGCCGCGGGATATATGTCTGGAATGGTGGGGAAGGGCCGCCCGGCCGCGGGATGTATGTCCGGAATGGTGAGGAAGGGCCGCCCGGCCACGGTATATATGTCTGGAATGGTGGGGAAGGGCCGCCCGGCCGCGGTATATATGTCTGGAATGGTGGGGAAGGGCCGCCCGGCCATGGTATATATGTCAGGAATGGTGTGGAAGGGCCGCCCGGCCGCGGTATATATGTCAGGAATGGTGGGGAAGGGCCGCCCGGCCGCGGTATATATGTCTGGAATGGTGGGGAAGGGCCGCCCGGCCGCGGTATATATGTCTGGAATGGTGGGGAAGGGCCGCCCGGCCGCGGTATATATGTCTGGAATGGTGCGGAAGGGCCGCCCCGGCCGCGGGATATATGTCTGGAATGGTGGGAAAGGGCCACCCGGCCGCGGTATATATGTCTGGAATGGTGGGGAAGGGCCGCCCGGGCCGCGGGATGTATGTCCGGAATGGTGGGGAAGGGCCGCCCGGCCACGGTATATATGTCTGGAATGGTGGGGAAGGGGCGCCCGGCCGCGGTATATATGTCTGGAATGGTGGGGAAGGGGCGCCCGGCCACGGTATATATGTCTGGAATGGTGGGGAAGGGCCGCCCGGCCGCGGGATGTATGTCCGGAATGGTGGGGAAGGGCCGCCCGGCCACGGTATATATGTCTGGAATGGTGGGGAAGGGCCGCCCGGCCGCGGTATATATGTCTGGAATGGTGGGGAAGGGCAGCCCGGCCGTGGGATATATGTCTGGAATGGTGGGGAAGGGCCGCCCGGCCGCGGTATATATGTCTGGAATGGTGGGGAAGGGCCGCCCGGCCGCGGTATATATGTCTGGAATGGTGGGGAAGGGCCGCCCGGGCCGCGGGATGTATGTCCGGAATGGTGGGGAAGGGCCGCCCGGCCACGGTATATATGTCTGGAATGGTGGGGAAGGGGCGCCGGCCGCGGTATATATGTCTGGAATGGTGGGGAAGGGGCGCCCGGCCGCGGTATATATGTCTGGAATGGTGGGGAAGGGCCGCCCGGCCGCGGTATATATGTCTGGAATGGTGTGGAAGGGCCGCCTGGCCGCAGTATATATGTCTGGAATGGTGGGGAAGGGCCGCCCGGCCGCGGTATATATGTCAGGAATGGTGGGGAAGGGCCGCCCGGCCGCGGTATATATGTCTGGAATGGTGGGGAAGGGCCGCCTGGCCGCAGTATATATGTCAGGAATGGTGGGGAAGGGCCGCCCGGCCGCGGTATATATGTCTGGAATGGTGGGGAAGGGCCGCCCGGCGCGGTATATATGTCTGGAATGGTGGGGAAGGGCCGCCCGGCCGCGGTATATATGTCTGGAATGGTGGGGAAGGGCCGCCCGGCCGCGGTATATATGTCTGGAATGGTGGGGAAGGGCCGCCCGGCCGCGGTATATATGTCTGGAATGGTGGGGAAGGGCCGCCCGGCCGCGGTATATATGTCTGGAATGGTGGGGAAGGGCAGCCCGGCCGTGGGATATATGTCTGGAATGGTGGGGAAGGGCCGCCCGGCCGCGGTATATATGTCTGGAATGGTGTGGAAGGGCCGCCTGGCCGCAGTATATATGTCTGGAATGGTGGGGAAGGGCCGCCCGGCAGCGGTATATATGTCCGGAATGGTGGGGAAGGGGCGCCCGGCCACGGTATATATGTCTGGAATGGTGGGGAAGGGCAGCCCGGCCATGGTATATATGTCAGGAATGGTGTGGAAGGGCCGCCCGGCCGCGGTATATATGTCTGGAATGGTGGGGAAGGGGCGCCCGGCCACGGTATATATGTCTGGAATGGTGGGGAAGGGCCGCCCGGCCGCGGGATGTATGTCCGGAATGGTGGGGAAGGGCCGCCCGGCCGCGGTACATATGTCTGGAATGGTGGGGAAGGGCCGCCCGGCCGCGGTATATATGTCTGGAATGGTGGGGAAGGGCAGCCCGGCCGTGGGATATATGTCTGGAATGGTGGGGAAGGGCCGCCCGGCCGCGGTATATATGTCCGGAATGGTCCGGAAGCAGTTAAAATATATCTAACAATAAATATAAAATCAAGTCTCCAGACGTGGCGGCAGCATTAGTTTTCTTTCCTCCCTTCATGTTCACCTGGTGATCCCATCATATGATTGTATTTGGGGGGTTAGAGATCCTCTCTACCGCACTGGCGGCAGTTTTATCTAAATATCTATTTCCTGTGATCTCCAATAATTGATACAATGTGTCTCATAGATCTCAGCCGTTCCTCATGAAGTGAAGCTGCTCCCTGGTTGGCTGACTGCTTGGTGACAGGTTCTCTTTACAATGTGCCTTTCTATTGATATCTCCTTTGTTTGGTCACACAGCAGCAGACAGTGGAGCTGATCCCGGTTACACATGTGCAGTGTGAATACAGAGGGAGGAGCCTGTCATGCTACGTGTACGGCCGGGAACGCAGAGTATATGCCAAGCGCCACGCTCCCAGCCTGTCCTGTGGCTGCGCGGTCATGTGACTGACTGACCTCCTATCATACTCCTCGGAGAGACTGCTGAAAAACACGCGGGGTCACCGAGAGGAAACCTAACACCTCGCAATACAATGGAACTCTCTGCTATCATTTCTCCTGTCTCCTCAGGGGTGGGGCTTACAGTGCATTGTCTGGGATTATGCTTCATGTAGACACACCTCTGCAGAGCGACATTTTATTTTATTCCTTTACAATAAAGATGAATTGTAAAAAGACGCTTTGCATTGTAATATTATCGAAAGCAATAATAAATGTTGAGGGACCATTCACACTATGGGGGTATTATGGTGACACATTCACACTATGGGGGTATTATGGTGACACATTCACACTATAGGGGTATTATGGTGACACATTCACACTATGGGGGTATTATGGTGACACATTCACATTATGGGGGTATTATGGTGACACATTCACACTATAGGGGTATTATGGTGACACATTCACACTATGGGGGTATTATGGTGACACATTCACATTATGGGGGTATTATGGTGACACATTCACATTATGGGGGTATTATGGTGACACATTCACACTATAGGGGTATTATGGTGACACATTCACACTATGGGGGTATTATGGTGACACATTCACATTATGGGGGTATTATGGTGACACATTCACACTATAGGGGTATTATGGTGACACATTCACACTATGGGGGTATTATGGTGACACATTCACATTATGGGGGTATTATGGTGACACATTCACATTATGGGGGTATTATGGTGACACATTCACACTATAGGGGTATTACGGTGACACATTCACACTAGGGGGGTATTATGGTAACATATTCACACTATATGGGGGTATTATGGTGACACATTCACACTATGGGGGTATTACGGTGACACATTCACACTAGGGGGGTATTATGGTGACACATTCACACTATGGGGGTATTATGGTGACACATTCACACTATGGGGGTATTACGGTGACACATTCACACTAGGGGGGTATTATGGTGACACATTCACACTATGGGGGTATTATGGTGACATATTCACACTATGGGGGTATTATGGTGACACATTCACACTATGGGGGTATTACGGTGACACATTCACATTATGGGGGTATTACGGTGACACATTCACACTATGGGGGTATTACGGTGACACATTCACACTATGGGGGTATTATGGTGACACATTCACACTATAGGGGTATTATGGTGACACATTCACACTATAGGGGTATTATGGTGACACATTCACACTATGGGGGTATTATGGTGACACATTCACACTATGGGGGTATTATGGTGACACATTCACACTATAGGGGTATTATGGTGACACATTCACACTATGGGGGTATTATGGTGACACATTCACACTATGGGGGTATTATGGTGACACATTCACACTAGGGGGGTATTATGGTGACACATTCACACTATAGGGGTATTACGGTGACACATTCACACTATAGGGGTATTATGGTGACACATTCACACTATGGGGGTATTGTGACACATTCACACTATGGGGGTATTATGGTGACACATTCACACTAGGGGGGTATTATGGTGACACATTCACACTATAGGGGTATTATGGTGACACATTCACACTATAGGGGTATTATGGTGACACATTCACACTATGGGGGTATTATGGTGACACATTCACACTATGGGGGTATTATGGTGACACATTCACACTAGGGGGGTATTATGGTGACACATTCACACTATAGGGGTATTATGGTGACACATTCACACTATAGGGGTATTATGGTGACACATTCACACTATGGGGGTATTATGGTGACACATTCACACTATGGGGGTATCATGGTGACACATTCACACTATGGGGGTATTATGGTGACACATTCACACTATGGGGGTATTATGGTGACACATTCACACTATGGGGGTATTATGGTGACACATTTACACTATGGGGGTATTATGGTGACACATTCACACTATGGGGGTATTATGGTGACACATTCACACTATGGGGGTATCATGGTGACTATGGGGGTATTATGGTGACACATTCACACTATGGGGGTATTATGGTGACACATTCACACTATGGGGTATTATGTATCATGGTATTATGACACATTCACACTAGGGGGTATCATGTACACATTATGGTATTATGACACATTCACACTATGGGGGTATTATGGTGACACATTCACACTATGGGGGTATTATGGGACACATTCACACTATGGGGGTATTATGGTGACACATTCACACTAGGGGGGTAGGGACACATTCACACTAGGGGGGTATTATGGTGACACATTCACACTATGGGGGTATTATGGTGACATTCACACTATAGGTATTATGACACATTCACACTATGGGGGTATTATGGTGACACATTCACACTATGGGGGTATTATGGTGACACATTCACACTATGGGGGTATTATGGTGACACATTCACACTATGGGGGTATTATGGTGACACATTCACACTAGGGGGGTATTATGGTGACACATTCACACTAGGGGGGTATTATGGTGACACATTCACACTATGGGGGTATTATGGTGACACATTCACACTATAGGGGTATTATGGTGACACATTCACACTATAGGGGTATTATGGTGACACATTCACACTATGGGGGTATCATGGTGACACATTCACACTATGGGGGTATTATGGTGACACATTCACACTATGGGGGTATTATGGTGACACATTCACACTATGGGGGTATTATGGTGACACATTCACACTATGGGGGTATTATGGTGACACATTCACACTATGGGGGTATTATGGTGACACATTCACACTATGGGGGTATTATGGTGACACATTCACACTATGGGGGTATTATGGTGACACATTCACACTATGGGGGTATTATGGTGACACATTCACACTATGGGGGTATTATGGTGACACATTCACACTATGGGGGTATTATGGTGACACATTCACACTATGGGGGTATCATGGTGACACATTCACACTATGGGGGTATCATGGTGACACACTGATGTATATATTCCAGGATGTGTGTTGTGGCTCAGTGTACTAACATGCTGTGATAGCTCCTCCTTCTCCTGTGATTGCCCCCATTGTATGGGGTGTGTGGGGGCCCCCAATGTATGGGGTGTGTGGGGGCCCCCATTGTATGGGGTGTGTGGGGCCCCCCATTGTATGGGGTGTGTGGGGCCCCATGGCAGGCCTGATTCTGGCTCCTCCGGGAGATAAAGGGGTTAATTGTATACTGAGGAGGGGGAGGGGAGGTGCGAGGCTTCGTGTTACCTCACCTGCCCCCCAGGTTAGAGGAGGGCGAGGTAACGATGACGGCTTTGTTGGGAGCGGACAGGTTGGCGGCATCGCTGCGCCACGCCCAAATCTTCCCACACAGGTGTGCAGATCGTCAGCTCTGGGGCCTGTCATAGTCTAGGCTCTGCTCTGGCGCTGGAGGCGGCTGTCAGCTGTCATAGTCTAGGCTCTGCTCTGGTGCTGGAGGTGGCTGTCAGCTGTCATAGTCTAGGCTCTGGTCTGGCGCTGGAGGCGGCTGTCAGCTGTCATACTCTAGGCTCTGCTCTGGCGCTGGAACCTTCCCAATCAAGGTTACTGACGCGTTTCGAGGGTGACCCGTCTTCCTCAGGCACTGGAGATGGCTGCCAGTAATTTGTCCCATAATCATCGCTGCCATCCAGTGGCCAGAAGGTGGAATTTTACTGATTGTGACCACTAGATGGGGCCGATGACCACAGGAAAGACACATATTGGACACATTACGGGGATTATTCGGGGGAGGGGATGTATTCTGAGGCAATATAATAGAAATGGGCAATAAACTCCTCCTGAAGGTCACAGAATCGTCTTTCAGCAAAAAGTCCCCAAATTACCGACAGGATGAAAAATTCTAAATGAATGAAATACATTTTTCCTCCATAATCTCTCCCCTCCCCCTGATAATAAATCTCCTCCTGCCTCCACCAACCGACCGAAACCTCCACCGGCCAACAGAAACCTCCACCGACCAACAGAGACCTCCACCGACCAACAGAGACCTCCACCGACCGACCGAAACCTCCACCGACCAACAGAGACCTCCACCGACCAACAGAGACCTCCACCGACCAACAGAGACCTCCACCGACCAACAGAGACCTCCACCGACCAACAGAGACCTCCACCGACCAACCAAAACCTCCACCAACCAACAGAGACCTCCACCGACCAACAGAGACCTCCACCGACCAACCAAAACCTCCACCAACCAACAGAGACCTCCACCGACCAACAGAGACCTCCACCGAACAACAGAGACCTCCACCGACCGACCGAAACCTCCACCGACCAACAGAAACCTCCACCGACCAACCAAAACCTCCACCAACCAACAGAGACCTCCACCGACCAACAGAGACCTCCACCGACCAACAGAGACCTCCACCGACCGACCGACCGAAACCTCCACCGACCAACAGAGACCTCCACCGACCAACCAAAACCTCCACCGACCAACAGAGACCTCCACCGACCAACCGAAACCTGCACCGACCGACCGATGGGAACCTCCACCGACCAACAGAGACCTCCACCGACCAACCAAAACCTCCACCGACCAACAGAGACCTCCACCGACCGACCGAAACCTCCACTGACCGACCGATGGGACCCTCCACCGACCAACAGAGACCTCCACCGACCGACCAAAACCTCCACCGACCAACAGAGACCTCCACTAACCAACAGAGACCTCCACCGACCAACAGCGACCTCCACCGACCGACCAAAACCTCCACCGACCGAGACCTCCACCGACCAACAGCGACCTCCACCGACCGACCGAGACCTCCACCGACCAACAGAGACCCCCACCGACCAACAGCGACCTCCACCGACCAACAGAGACCTCCACCGACCAACAGCGACATCCACCGACCGACAGAGACCTCCACCGACCGACAGAGACCTCCACCGACCGACCGATGGGACCCTCCACCGACCAACAGAGACCTCCACCGACCGACCAAAACCTCCACCGACCAACAGAGACCTCTACCGACCAACAGAGACCTCCACTAACCAACAGAGACCTCCACCGACCAACAGCGACCTCCACCGACCGACCAAAACCTCCACCGACCGAGACCTCCACCGACCAACAGCGACCTCCACCGACCGACCGAGACCTCCACCGACCAACAGAGACCCCCACCGACCAACAGCGACCTCCACCGACCAACAGAGACCTCCACCGACCAACAGCGACATCCACCGACCGACAGAGACCTCCACCGACCGACAGAGACCTCCACCGACCGACAGAGACCTCCACCGACCGACAGAGACCTCCACTGACCGACAGAGACCTCCACCGACCGACAGAGACCTCCACCGACCGACAGAGACCTCCACCGACCGACAGAGACCTCCACCGACCCAACGGATGGGAACCTCCACCGACCCGACGGATGGGAACCTCCACCGACCGACGGATGGGAACCTCCACCGACCGACGGATGGGAACCTCCACCGACCCTACGGATGGGAACCTCCACCGACCCGACGGATGGGAACCTCCACCGACCCGACGGATGGGAACCTCCACCGACCCGACGGATGGGAACCTCCACCGACCCGACGGATGGGAACCTCCACCGACCCGACGGATGGGAACCTCCACCGACCCGACGGATGGGAACCTCCACCGACCCGACGGATGGGAACCTCCACCGACCCGACGGATGGGAACCTCCACCGACCCGACGGATGGGAACCTCCACGACCGACTGATGGGAACCTCCACCGACCTGACGGATGGGAACCTCCACCGACCCGACGGCTGGGAACCTCCACCGACCCGACGGATGGGAACCTCCACCGACCCGACGGATGGGAACCTCCACCGACCCGACGGATGGGAACCTCCACCGACCCGACGGATGGGAACCTCCACCGACCCGACGGATGGGAACCTCCACCGACCCGACGGATGGCAACCTCCACCGACCCGACGGATGGGAACCTCCACCGACCCGACGGATGGGAACCTCCACCGACCCGACGGATGGGAACCTCCACCGACCCGACGGATGGGAACCTCCACCGACCCGACGGATGGGAACCTCCACCTACCCGACGGATGGGAACCTCCACCGACCCGACGGATGGGAACCTCCACCGACCCGACGGATGGGAACCTCCACGACCGACTGATGGGAACCTCCACCGACCCGACGGCTGGGAACCTCCACCGACCCGACGGCTGGGAACCTCCACCGACCCGACGGATGGGAACCTCCACCGACCCGACGGATGGGAACCTCCACCGACCGACGGATGGGAACCTCCACGACCGACGGATGGGAACCTCCACCGACCCGACGGATGGGAACCTCCACCGACCCGACGGATGGGAACCTCCACCGACCCGACGGATGGGAACCTCCACCGACCCGACGGATGGGAACCTCCACCGACCCGACGGCTGGGAACCTCCACCGACCCGACGGATGGGAACCTCCACCGACCCGACGGATGGGAACCTCCACCGACCCGACGGATGGGAACCTCCACCGACCCGACGGATGGGAACCTCCACCTACCCGACGGATGGGAACCTCCACCGACCCGACGGATGGGAACCTCCACCGACCCGACGGATGGGAACCTCCACCGACCCGACGGATGGGAACCTCCACCGACCCGACGGATGGGAACCTCCACAGACTTCCCTAAACCCATCTTTCCCTAAACCCATCTTTGCAAAGATTGAACACTGTCTGTGAGGACAGGGAAGAGACAGGGAGAGTTCGGCTAGGACTGAACTAACTAGCACTAAACAGGAGGGGGGGAGGGGTCATTACGTTTTATTGGCCCTAAACCACCACTCGATGTCGGTACACAACAGATCAAGATCCCGATACAGTTCAATGCAATAACAGCAGCAGGATGGACCAACCCCCACTGCATTCTTCATTACAGCTGAACAGATATACTCGGGCTGTTCTATCTACCAAAATATTTGTTATCCATGTCCATCCAGCACTGAGATCTACACAGCTCTGCTAGAAAGCCCTGTCAGGCAGAGAAGGAAAGCCGAGTCTTCTCTGCTGCAGTTCAGTAACACTCACACGTCCTCTCCCTCTTCCAGTCTGATCTCTGCTGTACAGAGACTGACACTTCTTGTATTACATGAAAATAATAGAATGAAATTCCGATCATTTGTGTGTGGAGATCAGACCCCCCTCCCCCTACCTCAGGAGATGAATGGAGTAGAGGGCTGATGGCGCCCCCTCCCCCCCCCCCCACGGCTCTTTTTTGGGGGGATTCTTCCATCAAAGTTCTGCTGGAAAGTGGAATTTCTCTCCATATAAGGGCGTGTCTGTGTTGTTGTTGATTTTACTTAATGACATCATCCTGCAAGCAGCTGAGCCGGTGCCAAGTGCCCCGCGACGCTCCAACGCCCGCCAGACGCCAACCCCACCCCCATAGGGAAGGGGTACTACTACTCCCAGCATGCCCTGACAGACACCAACCCCACCCCCATAGGGAAGGGGTACTACTACTCCCAGCATGCCCCGCCAGACACCAACCCCACCCCCATAGGGAAGGGGTACTACTACTCCCAGCATGCCCTGACAGACACCAACCCCACCCCCATAGGGAAGGGGTACTACTACTCCCAGCATGCCCCGCCAGACACCAACCCCACCCCCATAGGGAAGGGGTACTACTACTCCCAGCATGCCCCGCCAGACACCAACCCCACCCCCATAGGGAAGGGGTACTACTACTCCCAGCATGCCCTGACAGACACCAACCCCACCCCCATAGGGAAGGGGTACTACTACTCCCAGCATGCCCCGCCAGACACCAACCCCACCCCCATAGGGAAGGGGTACTACTACTCCCAGCATGCCCTGACAGACACCAACCCCACCCCCCATAGGGAAGGGGTACTACTACTCCCAGCATGCCCCGCCAGACACCAACCCCACCCCCATAGGGAAGGGGTACTACTACTCCCAGCATGCCCCGCCAGACACCAACCCCACCCCCATAGGGAAGGGGTACTACTACTCACAGCATGCCCCGCCAGATGCCAACCCCACCCCCCATAGGGAAGGGGTACTACTACTCCCAGCATGCCCTGCCAGACACCAACCCCACCCCCATAGGGAAGGGGTACTACTACTCCCAGCATGCCCTGCAAGACACCAACCCAACCCCCCATAGGGAAGGGGTACTACTGCTCCCAGCATGCCCTGCCAGACGCCAACCCCACCCCCCATAGGGAAGTGGTACTACTACTCCCAGCATGCCCTGCCAGACGCCAACCCCACCCCCCATAGGGAAGGGGTACTACTACTCCCAGCATGCCCTGCCAGACACCAACCCCACCCCCCATAAGAAAGGGGTACTACTACTCCCAGCATGCCCCACCAAACACCAACCCCACCCCCCATTGGGAAGGGGTACTACTACTCCCAGCATGCCCTGCCAGACGCCAACCCCACCCCCCATAGGGAAGTGGTACTACTACTCCCAGCATGCCCTGCCAGACGCCACCCCCCATAGGGAAGGGGTACTACTACTCCCAGCATGCCCTGCCAGACACCAACCCAACCCCCATAGGGAAGGGGTACTACTACTCCCAGCATGCCCTGCCAGACACCAACCCCACCCCCCCATAGGGAAGGGGTACTACTACTCCCAGCATGCCCTGCCAGACACCAACCCCACCCCCCCATAGGGAAGGGGTACTACTACTCCCAGCATGCCCTGCCAGACGCCAACCCCACTCCCCATAGGGAAGGGGTACTACTACTCCCAGCATGCCCTGCCTGACACCAACCCCACCCCCCATAGGAAAAGGGTACTACTACTCCCAGCATGCCCTGCCAGACACCAACCCCACCCCCCATAAGAAAGGGGTACTACTACTCCCAGCATGCCCCACCAAACACCAACCCCACCCCCCATAGGGGAGGGGTACTACTACTCTCAGCATGCCCTGCCAGACACCAACCCCACCCCCCATAGGGAAGGGGTACTACTACTCCCAGCATGCCCTGCCAGACACCAACCCCACCCCCCCCATAGGGAAGGGGTACTACTACTCCCAGCATGCCCTGCCAGACACCAACCCCACCCCCCCATAAGAAAGGGGTACTACTACTCCTAGCATGCCCTGCCAGACACCAACCCCACCCCCCCATAGGGAAGGGGTACTACTACTCTCAGCATGCCCTGCCAGACACCAACCCCACCCCCCATAGGGAAGGGGTACTACTACTCTCAGCATGCCCTGCCAGACACCAACCCCACCCCCATAGGGAAGGGGTACTACTACTCCCAGCATGCCCTGCCAGACACCAACCCCACCCCCCTATAGGGAAGGGGTACTACTACTCCCAGCATGCCCAGACAGACACAAACCCCACCCCCCATAGGGAAGGGGTACTACTACTCCCAGCATGCCCTGCCAGACACCAACCCCACACCCCATAGGGAAGGGGTACTACTACTTCCAGCATGCCCTGCCAGACAACAACCCCAACCCCCAATAGGAAAGGGGTACTACTACTCCCAGCATGCCCTGCCAGACACCAACCCCACCCCCCCATAGGGAAGGGGTACTACTACTCCCAGCATGCCCTGCCAGACACCAACCCCACCCCCCCATAAGAAAGGGGTACTACTACTCCTAGCATGCCCTGCCAGACACCAACCCCACCCCCCCATAGGGAAGGGGTACTACTACTCCCAGCATGACCTGCCAGACACCAACCCCACCCGCCCATAGGGAAGGGGCACTACTACTCCCAGCATGCCCCGCCAGACACCAACACCACCCCCCATAGGAAAGGGGTACCAATACTCCTAGCATGCCCCACCAAACACCAACCCCACCCCCATAGGGAAGGGTTACTACTACTCTCAGCATGCCCTGCCAGACACCAACCCCACCCCCCCATAGGGAAGGGGTACTACTACTCCCAGCATGCCCTGCCAGACACCAACCCCACCCCCCCATAGGGAAGGGGTACTACTACTCCCAGCATGCCCAGACAGGCACCAACCCCACCCCCATAGGGAAGGGGTACTACTACTCCCAGCATGCCCTGCCAGACACCAACCCCACCCCCCATAGGGAAGGGGTACAACTACTCCCAGCATGCCCCGCTAGACACCAACCCCCCCCCCCAATAGGAAAGGGGTACTACTACTCCCAGCATGCCCTGCCAGACACCAACCCCACCCCCCCATAGGGAAGGGGTACTACTACTTCCAGCATGCCCTGCTAGAAACCAACCCCACCCCCCATAGGGAAGGGGTACAACTACTCCCAGCATGCCCCGCTAGACACCAACCCCACCCCCCCAATAGGAAAGGGGTACTACTACTCCCAGCATGCCCTGCCAGAAGAAAATCTCCTCAATAAAGACGACTTTGCGGAGAAAAACCTGAAACATTGTAATCTATAGAAATTGTATCGATTATAAATCTGATAACTTGTAATCTATAATAATGTCAGATATTAGGATCAGTGCCCCGGATCACCTCCTCCTTCTCTTCAGAGGGAGATGTTTTGTAGTCCACAGGGACAAAGCTGACTGATAAGGTGCAGGGAACACAGGAAGTTACCACCAGAGATTTCTGGCAGGATCAGCAGATAGAACACCATGCTGTCTATTTAACAAGCCAATAGGAGACGTTTGTCGGGGGGGTTGTCTGTATTATAGGCTATGTATTCTGCTGGGTCTTATGTGGGCATAGCAATTGGTATGCTGGCAGCCGTAAGCCACTAGCATTCAAGTACTTTGTTTTATGTTGCCCAATCGGTGTTCGGCAGTTTTAAACCGAACTCCCACAACACATAACCCCAGACCCCAGCTATCAACCGACTTTTCCCTCCTGCAGCAATGCCTGATGGGAGAATTATCCAAACTGTTAAGTTCCCCATCTGGTCCTCCCTGTATTACCCCTGTTAAATCTATTTGGCTGTTTGGAAATCCCTTGCATGGGGAATTCTATAAATATGGAAGCCTGTGAATAAAAAGTCAGTTGGCTCTCAGAGCTGTGTGTTGTCCGGTTACTGGGGGGGATTTGGGACATTGCCTTACTTTTCAACGCTGACTGTGGATTTACCCTGGTTACCAGCGGAGATCGTGGAGTTTAATATTGTACTCCGCTACAATTGGTGGCAGCGGTGGGATCCAACCTTACAGCCGATAAGCGCAATTCGTGCAATGTGAACTACCGATGTAAATGGAGACGGATTATTCTACAACGTTCATTTCCAGAGAAACACTCTTCAGAGAGAAGCGCAGAGAGAGGAGTGCAGAGAGAGGAGTGCAGAGAGAGGAGTGCAGAGGGAGGAGCGCAGAGAGGGGAGCACAGAGGGAGGAGCGCAGAGAGGGGAGCGCAGAGGGAGGAGCGCAGAGAGAGGAGCGCAGAGGGGGGAGCGCATAGAGAGGAGCGCAGAGGGAGGAGCTCAGAGGGAGGAGCTCAGAGAGAGCAGAGGGAGGAGCGCAGAGAGAGCAGAGGGAGGAGCTCAGAGAGAGGAGTGCAGAGAGAGCAGAGGGAGGAGCACAGTGAGAGCAGAGAGAGGAGCTCAGAGGGAGGAGCTCAGAGGGAGGAGCGCAGAGAGAGGAGCGCAAAGAGAGGAGTGCAGAGGGAGGAGCTCAGAGGGAGGAGCGCAGAGAGAGAAGCTCAGAGGGAGGAGCTCAGAGAGAGCAGAGGGAGGAGCGCAGAGAGAGCAGAGGGTGGATGGCAGAGAGCTCAGAGGAAGGAGCTCAGAGGGAGAAGCTCAGAGGGAGGAGCGCAGAGAGAGGAGCGCAGAGGAAGGAGCCCAGGGAGAACAGAGAGAGCAGAAGGAGGAGTGCAGAGAGAGCAAAGGGAGGAGCGCAGTGCGAGGCACACAGAGGGAGGTGCGCAGAGGGAGTCGGAAAAAAGGAGAAGCGCAGAGGCAGGAGCAAAGAGGGAGGAGTGGCAGAGGGAGGAGCACAGAGGGAGGAGCGCAGAGAGAGCAGAAGGAGGAGTGCAGAGAGAGCAAAGGGAGGAGCGCAGTGCAAGGCACACAGAGGGAGGTGCGCAGAGGGAGTCGCAAAGAGGGAGAAGCGCAGAGGCAGGCGCGAAGAGGGAGGAGTGCAGAGGGAGGAACACAGAGGGAGGCCCGAAGAGGGAGTGTACAGCCACATTTTCATGACAGGCTGGAGGGGGGCGGGCACACCTCCTCTCTCCTCCCCTTCTTACAGTGACCTGGAGAGACGTATATGACATCACTTCCTGGGTCTGCCTCTCAGTGTCCCCGCCCAGCAAGGGATGTGCGATCTACAGAGCCCAGAGGAGACATCGGGGGTCTTTGAGACCCCCAATATCTAAGTGTTGCCTTAGGAGAAGTTTTATGAGTAATCGCCATTAGCAACTGGGAATAATTGTACATATAGAATTTAGGATAAGGAATGTGTCGTGGTTTCTGTAATGATATGCATTGAATGCTGGGTGACGAGGTGCCATGTATACCTAACAAGCCAGGAAGAGATCACATGTGGTCTAGGCGGAGCCGCCTGATTGGCTGGATTCTTCCATGAATAGCCAAGGGCCTCATTCAAGGGAAGTTATAACGACCTTCGGTTTAATTAATTTATCTTCAAATCTAATTATCACTAAACTCAAGATATTGCCCATATTTGGGAGAGACCAGCCCAGAGGGAGGAGAGAGATAACAGTAGCCAATCCTAGTGACCCTGTATAGGAGAGGGTCTCCTATATGGAGAGAGATGAGCGGGGCCCCGGAGTCGTTATAAGAGACCCCGTCTCCCGGCACTTACCATACACTTTATTATGTGTTTCTGTCTGATATTTGAGGTTTAGACTGTCAATGTGTGCGGGGGGATTAGACAGACAACTCTCTAATAAATGCTCATTATCTGAAAGATTTCACTTCTGGCCAAAAGAACTCTCATTTAAACCATAAATCTCCGAGATAATAAATCTTAAAAATATTTGTTTATAAAGCTACAGTTGGCGGCCGCGAGGAAATGTCCAGGACTGGAAGGATTTCATAACAAAATATTTGTGTATTAGAGATTAAGGTTATTATTAGGAGTCCAATCTATCTAGGGAAATATGTTTGTTTTTATTAGTGGTGATGGGGTAATTGGAATATGCATTTATTGCATCAAACATTTATTCACAATTGTCAAAGCATGTGTTTGATTTGCTCTGGATGTATGAGTATGTGCATGTGTATGTGTATATATGTATATATATGTATGTGTGTATATATATATATATATTAGATATAGTAATATTGTTTGTATTTTAAAGTTAATATATATTATTACACAACAGATATCCTGTATTTAAATAGCCCGTGTTTTGATGTAATAGAACAGAGGATATGAACAGTGTCACATTCTGCCTTGAATGGATGCTGTTCACACCTTTAGCTGGGAAAGGGGCTACTGCCTGGTTTCCCAGAGAATTTGGGAAGTGACATGTATATGCTAAATGACCATTTGTTTTCCTTTAATGAAAAGACATTCAAGGGACCTCCCCTTTTAGAAGATATAAAATTGTACTGAGACACAATGTTATCTAGAACACATCTTCTGAAATGTACTGTTGTTCTCCAAGCTTGTAGTACTATCTGCTTGCTTGTATAATAAATACTTCATGTTAAAAAATGAACACGGATTCAGCAGTCAACATGTTATTGGAAACCCCTAGTTTTGGGGTTCCCCTGTCAGTGGGTATTACCTCTAAGGAGAGAATATACACCACAGGGTATTTTTATTATTATTGATTGTTTTTGGTTTTTATTGATATCCCAAAATCGTAATTGATAAAAGTACTTTGGATGTACCGTTATAACCGGTCAATTTATTGGGGAGGAGGTACAGGATGGGAACATTTTTGGTTTAATTGTCGTTGTTTTATTGACACACTGAAAGAGTGGTGATTGTTTTTTTCTTGCAACTTATAAAAAAAAATATATATAATTATTATTATTATTTTTTGTCCCATAAATGCTACATAAGAGAACCAAAAATCATTTGTCCCAAAAGGATTATATAAGAAGTTCCTCCCATTTCACGGGCGCAGAGAAATTTAAGGTCTGACATGTTTGGTATCTATTTTATCATCTTTTATATTTTACCAAAAGTTTGGGTAGTTTATTGCATTTGTTTGTTTAGTGTTTTATTTATGAAATTTTGCATTTCTCAGACCTTTGTGGTAATTTATTAAGAAGAAAAGCCGGTCTAGCTGACCTTTTCTTGGAAGGGGGGCGGGGGGGGGCAGAGTTTAATTGGCGAAATTCGAGTTCACAGCTCATATTTATTATCCTCATTGGAGTTCAGAACCCGGCGGAGTTCCGGATCCCAGAGAACATCACTTGGCAGAAACTCCAGAAGACTTCCATGATTTACAACTCCACGTCCAATCACCAGCCTGGATCTTCCCGATTAGAGAGAGCAATTGGGGAGACGGTGGCCCTTTAATATATGGTGACACCGGACGTGGGATTTCACCTTTTCATCACCAGAGGCCACTGAACCCACCAATGGGCCAAACTGCCCCCCACCAGCATGCCCAGCTAATGAAATATCCATTCTACAGCCCATCCCCCGACCTTTATAGTAACAATTCGATTGTAATCCTCAGACATGAAATCTGAACAAAGCACATCCCTCTATAGTGTGTACTTATCTCAGTCCAGAGCACTTAGTGTCATTTCTGTCCACTGCCCCCTTCCGCTATCTGCATGAGACTCCTCCTCTATCTTCCTCTTTCCTCTGCTATCTGAATGAGACTCCTCCTCCTTCCTCCCCCTCCTTCCTATGCATGAGACTCCTCCTTCCTCTGCATAAGACTCCTACTCCTTTCTGCATGAGACTCCTCCTCCCTCCCCCCTCCCCATGAGACTCCTCCTCCTTCCCCCTTCTTCCTCTTCATGAGACTCCTCCTCTTTCCTCTTCATGAGACTCCTCCTCCTCCTTCCTCCTCCCTCTTCATGAGACTCCTCCTCCTTCCTCCTCCCTCTTCATGAGACTCCTCCTCCTTCCCCCCCCTCTCTCCTCCATCGTTATTCTAAAAGGAGGTATGGAGCAGCACAAACCCGTCACAGTCCCAGCACAGTCCGGTGATTAATTCTCATCAAATAAGGAACGGGATTCATTGTCCACAATAACTTTATTTATAGAAGCATCGTCTGATCGATCGCTTTGTCAATAAACATATCAATACAAAAATAATCATTTCATTTAAAGGGCTGGAGACACACGGGAGAGTTCATCTGAGATGTTCAGGAAATCGGTCAGCAGACGTGCGATGTGACGAAACGTTCTGCCGGAGCCGGTGTGGGATCTCGTCTATTCTTTCTCATAAAGTCATTCAAGTTTATTGTGTTTCCCTCATTAATGTGTCCGAAAAACTGGAATCCTTTATTTGGTAGTTTTGGGTGGAGTGGTTCGGGGTTTGGATCCCTGTCTGTGTCCCCCAAAGAAAGATATACTCTCTATGTGTCTTGGTGGTCACCAGAACAGGAATAGAGGGGACATCACCAATGGGGACACCAAAGGGGGGAACTTCCTCCGCCTTGGAGAGATTTCCTATTACTTTCTGTTGAGTCTACAGAACAGGAGGCTTGTAGTAGTAGTAGTGGTGGTGGTGGTAGTAGTATTAGTAGTATTAGTAGTAGTCGGTCACATTTATCTGGACTAATGTTGAAGACGGTTCGGAGAGTCACTTCTACAGTTCTGATGAGTGTCAGGAAGATCCCCAACATCATATCCAGACAGGGAGCCCCAAGACCTTCATCCAATCACCATTGAAGGTGTCAAGGCAAATGTCTATTATTCAAAAACAGGGTTGAAGATATTTTTCCCTAGATAGATTGGATAAGCTGACTCACTAAACCACTGGGGGGGGGGCTCAGGGGGGCACAATACTGGGATCAGGAGGGCACACAGTACTGGGGGGGGGGTCAGGAGGGCACAATACTGGGATCAAGAGGGCACAGTACTGGGGGGGGGGGGGTCAGGAGGGCACAATACTGGGATCAGGAGGGCACAGTACTGGGGGGGGGTCAGGGGGGCACAATACTGGAATCAGGAGGGCACAGTACTGGGGGGGGGTCAAGGGGGGCACAATACTGGGATCAGGAGGGCACAGTACTGGGGGGGGTCAGGGGGGCACAATACTGGGATCAGGAGGGCACAGTACTGGGGGGGGGGTCAGGAGGGCACAATACTGGGATCAAGAGGGCACAGTACTGGAGGGGGTCAGGAGGGCACAATACTGGGATCAGGAGGGCACAGTACTGGGGGGGGGGGTCAGGGGGGCACAATACTGGGATCAGGAGGGCACAATACTGGGATCAGGAGGGCACAGTACTGGGGGGGGGGGTCAGGGGGGCACAATACTGGGATCAGGAGGGCACAGTACTGGGGGGAGGGTCAGGAGGGCACAACACTGGGATCATGAGGGCACAGTACTGGGGGGGGGGTCAGGAGGGCACAGTACTGGGGGGGGGGGTCAAGGGGGGCACAATACTGGAGGGGGTCAGGAGGGCACAATACTGGGATCAGGAGGGCACAGTACTGGAGGGGGTCAGGAGGGCACAATACTGGGATCAGGAGGGCACAGTACTGGGGGGGGGGTCAGGGGGGCACAATACTGGGATCAGGAGGGCACAGTACTGGGGGGAGGGTCAGGAGGGCACAACACTGGGATCATGAGGGCACAGTACTGGGGGGGGTCAGGAGGGCACAGTACTGGGGGGGGGGGTCAAGGGGGGCACAATACTGGGATCAGGAGGGCACAGTACTGGGGGGGGGGTCAGGGGGGCACAACACTGGGATCAGGAGGGCACAGTACTGGGGGGGGGGTCAGGAGGGCACAACACTGGGATCATGAGGGCACAGTACTGGGGGGGGGGGTCAGGAGGGCACAATACTGGGATCAGGAGGGCACAGTACTGGGGGGGTCAAGGGGGGCACAATACTGGGATCAGGAGGGCACAGTACTGGGGGGGGGTCAGGAGGGCACAACACTGGGATCAGGAGGGCACAGTATAGGTTCTGGGACGTTTCCTCAGACACGACAGTTTAGTAAAAAGCGTGACTGCCCCAGCAAATCCGGGACAGTTGGCAAGTATAATGTAATGCACGATTATTGTGGGGGCCCCCCATCTTGAACATTACAGAATAAGTCCAGTTAGATGTCATCAGCTACTACGAGACCTACCATGACATGGATCCATGGGACCGACTACTACTAGATCTACCATGATCTGGATCTACGAGACCAACTACTACAAGATCTACCATGACCTGGATCTATGAAGCCGCGTACACACGGCAGAGAACCTCGACGGGCAGAACACATCGTTCCGCCCGTCAAGGTTCTCTGCCGGCCGTCGAAATTGGTGACCCGCCCGTCGGGAATGGCAACCAGCCATTCATCCAGGTGGGCCGTCGAGCAAAAAGAGAGCGTGCTCTCTTTTCGCTCGACGGGATTCCCGACGGGCGGGGCGAGCGCTCTGTGTACACACGGCCGAGGTCCTCGCTGGAATGCAGCCTACTAGATCTACCATGACCTGGATCCACGGGACCAACTACTACTAGTTACACCATGCCCTGTATCCATGAGACCAACTACTACTAGATCTACCATGACCTGGATCCATGAGACCGACTACTACTAGATCTACCATGACCTGGATCCATGAGACCGACTACTACTAGATCTACCATGACCTGGATCCATGAGACCGACTACTACTAGATCCACCGTGACCTGGATCCATGAGACCACCTACTACTAGATCTACCATGACCTGGATCCATGAGACCACCTACTACTAGATCTACCATGACCTGGATCTATGAGACCAACTACTACTAGATCTACCATGACCTGGATCTATGAGACCGACTACTACTAGATCCACCATGACCTGGATCAATGAGACCGACTACTACTAGATCTACCATGACCTGGATCTATGAGACCACCTACTACTAGATCTACCATGACCTGGATCCAGGAAAACATTCAGGACAGGAAGTGAAGGGGAATCTCTGCAGAGTTTATGACTCCACCCACAATGAAGGAAGGTTTGGGTTTGTAGGGTTTTAGGTGGATTTTTCGCTCTTCTCTCGTCTTTTAGTCAGAAGAAATGTTTGACACAAAATCCCGCCATCGGTCTCCAGAGAGATTTCTTCTCCATCGACATTCGTGGGTCAGAACTCTAAAAGAAATGGATTTTGAGATGTGAAGACGTCGGCCTCGATCGGGTTTATGGCGCCGATCCGCGAGATGCGCAATTTATAGAGAGAAAATACAATAAATATCAGACTTGTTAGTATTCCAGTATTATGGAAACGGATCCCCGCGGACCGCGGACGGGCGAGGACCGTATTGTACCGAAGCATGCTGGGTAAGCAAGAAAAGCAAATTCATCTCCCTCTATTATACTCAGAGACCTTCCTATTCCCCGAATTATCCGCCATCCTTCTTTATATTGAGGTCGGTGTCACCCGGATCACTAACATCAAATCCTTCCCATAGTTATGTCTTTATAAATCTGAAGCTTTTCCTAAAAGAATCCCCGGTGATCCCGCCATAAGGGTCCTTGTTCAGGCACAAGGCTTTCAAATGGAGACAAGTGGAGGTTTTATACTGGGCTGAGGCAGAGAAGGTCCACTGTTGTCACCATCAGCAAACCGAGGCTGCAGGAGACCAGCAGCGGGAGCCGACAGCAGACGGTGACACGCGGCAGACACCACAGCAGACGGTGACACGCAGGGAGGCACCACAGCAGACGGTGACACGCGGCGAGGCACCACAGCAGACGGTGACACGCGGCGAGACACCACAGCAGACGGTGACACGCAGGGAGGCACCACAGCAGACGGTGACACGCGGCGAGGCACCACAGCAGACGGTGACACGCGGCGAGGCACCACAGCAGACGGTGACACGCGGCGAGGCACCACAGCAGACGGTGACACGCGGCGGGGCACCACAGCAGACGGTGACACGCGGCGGGGCACCACAGCAGACGGTGACACGCGGCGGGGCACCACAGCAGACGGTGACACGCGGCGGGGGCACCACAGCAGACGGTGACACGCGGCGAGGCACCACAGCAGACGGTGACACGCGGCGGGGCACCACAGCAGACGGTGACACGCGGCGGGGCACCACAGCAGACGGTGACACGCGGCGAGGCACCACAGCAGACGGTGACACGCGGCGGGGCACCACAGCAGACGGTGACACGCGGCGAGGCACCACAGCAGACGGTGACACGCGGCGAGGCACCACAGCAGACGGTGACACGCGGCGAGGCACCACAGCAGACGGTGACACGCGGCGGGCACCACAGCAGACGGTGACACGCGGCGAGGCACCACAGCAGACGGTGACACGCGGCGGGCACCACAGCAGACGGTGACACGCGGCGAGGCACCACAGCAGACGGTGACACGCGGCGAGGCACCACAGCAGACGGTGACACGCGGCGGGGCACCACAGCAGACGGTGACACGCGGCGAGGCACCACAGCAGACGGTGACACGCGGCGAGGCACCACAGCAGACGGTGACACGCGGCGGGCACCACAGCAGACGGTGACACGCGGCGGGCACCACAGCAGACGGTGACACGCGGCGGGCACCACAGCAGACGGTGACACGCGACAAGGCACCACAGCAGACGGTGACACGCAGGGAGGCACCACAGCAGACGGTGACACGTGGCAGGCTGACAGTGGGGGTTGTGGACACATTATTGGTCCATTGATGGTAAGAAGGTGGCAGATAAGACACAAAGGAGAGAAGGGACACAGAGAGTGCAAAAGTCAAAAGCTGCATGGGAATCGTCAGACGCGGGGGGGGGGGGTTTCCACCCAGCGCAGTGCAGAGTTCAGCCATGTGCAGTGACCCCCGGGGAGAGGGGGGGTGTTTCACCCAGTGCGGTGCAGGATTCAGCGATGTGCAGTGACCCCCGGGGGGGGGGGGGGGGGGGGCAATTCTCCAGAATCTCTACAGATCCTCCTAAAACAAGACAACCGAGGCCGGGAATCCAACCAGCCGCAGATCTCCGCTTTTCAGAGGAAAATTCCCGGGAGTTTTGAAAAGACAATTTTTAGAGCGTAAGCTCTCAGGACCAACCCCCCCCCCCCCCTGTATTGGATTAGATTGTAACGCTACTGTCTCAGTTTATATTGTAAAGTGCTAAGTAAACCGTTGGCTCTTTATAAATCCCGATCCTGTGCAGCGCTGCTCCTGCTTTTTACGGATTTTCATGTGATCCAGCGCAGAGATTCCTCGTGCGAGTCGGGAACCCCCTCTTAGGCCGCGTACACACGGCAGAGAACACATCGTTCTGCCCGTCGAGGTTCTCTGCCGGCCGTCGAAATCGGCGACCCGCCCGTCGGGAATGGCAACCAGCCATTCATCCAGGCGGGCCGTCGAGCAAAAAGAGAGCGTGCTCTCTATTTCTGCTCGACGGGCTTCCCGACGGGCGGGGGGGGCGAGCAGAGAGCGTACACACGGCCGAGGTCCTCGCTGGAAACCAGCGAGAACCTCGGTCGTGTGTACGCCGCCTTAGGGTTCAGTCTTTGTATGGGGACCTCGGTGTCTCCACCAATCCCGGGCATTTCTACTGACCACAGACTGGCCCCCCTAAGGTCTGAACTGGTCCTTTCTATAAGTTGGGGGACCCCGGAATTAGGTGACGGGACGGCTCTCTGCACAACATCAATACTGAGATGAAAAGGGGAACCAGCAGGAAGGATGTTCACCCCAAAAGGGTTCCATTATCTATAGGGGGGCCCCATGACTTCTTCTTCTCGGGACTCGGATCCTAAAAGTTCTGGGGGTTCAGCTTCTCCTACATTCTTCGAAGTCAGAAGGAATTAAGATATTCAGCAGGAGTGGTGGGAATCCCTCATAATGGGCACAAGAGGAACTCCTCACTGGAGTCCCGGGAGAGAGAAATCCTTTCCTGATTATTCACTAATTGAAATCTTCTGCTATTGGTTGAGGTTTTATTGCAGACCCGCCTCCAGTACTGATCTTGTTCCTTATACACAACTAGAACCAGAGGCCCATCTGGCTGGTTCTTGGAAGATTCAGCAGGTGGGCTTCCTCCAGGGCTGGGGAGGATGGATTGGGGCGGAGCACTGATTGGGGCGGAGCACTGATCGGGGGGAACACGGTTCGGGGGGAACACGGATCAGAGGGGAGCATAGATCAGGGCGGAGTGTAGAGTGGGGCAGAGCATGGATCGGGGAGGAGCATGGATTGGGGCGGAGGACGGATCGGGGCAGAGCACGGATCAGGGTAGAGTGGAGTGGAGCACGGATTGGGGCGGAGCACTGATTGGGGGGAACACGCATCGGGGGAACATGGATCAGGGGGAACACACATCAGGGCGGAGCACGAATCAGGGCGGAGTGTAGAGTGGGGCAGAGCACAGATCGGGGCGGAGCAGAGATCGGGGTGGAGCAGAGATCGGGGTAGAGTGGGGTGGAGCACGGATCAGGGCAGAGTGTAGAGTGGGGCAGGGCACGGATCAGGGCAGAGCAGGGATAGGGGCGGAGCACAGATCGGGGCGGAGCACAGATCGGGGCGGAGCACAGATCAGGGTGAAGTGTGGATCGGGGCGGAGTGTGGCAGAGCACGGGTCGGGGCAGAGCATGGATTGGGGCGGAGCACAGATTCCAGCCCCCCCTATATATCTATGGCCTCTTTATGGATCACTGCACATGGCCGCTCTCTGCACTCTGATGATCTCTTTGGTTCAATGGGCGGCGTTGTCCTTGCTGCAGGCGACACACACGGGTTGGCCGCGGTCGGGACCGCAGGGGCACTCAGTCAGCGCTTCCTCGCAGACGGGACAGGAAAAATGTTCTTTGTGCCAAGACTTGCCATTGATCCGCCGGTAGTCTTCTGAGAATATCATCTGAAGGGAAAAGAGACGAGAAGGAAGTTAGAAATGGAGAATTCCTCTCTCTTCACATGGAGCCGAGGGGCGGGGGGCGGGGGGCACCTGATGGTGGGAATGTTGGTTGTGTACACTGAGGGGCTGGGAGGCGGGGTATCACATGGATGCAGATGGTGAGAAGCAGCCATTGGTTAAGCCTGATGGTCTAGGTTTCCACAAAGCGGGGAACCCCAAAGAAATGGGGGGGCACCTAACCCGAGAAATCCCAGCATAAAAAAGTCTGCCCCTCCCCCGTCATCAGAGCCACGTGACACGAGATGTTCCACGCGTTCCCGGAAGAGAGACGACATCGTTATCGGAACAGTCACATGTGAAGCCCTGATGAAGGGGGTTGTGGCCCCGGAAACACGTTGGAATCCTTTCATTTTCCTATTGGTTGTTAATATTAGAGAATTTCCGACCCGTGAGATGACTGTCGGGCAGTTATTTTACCTTTTTATTTACAAAGTAGACACTGCAGGTGACGTCCCCCCCCCGACTGTAGGAGACCCAACAACTGAAACATGACAGGCGCTGAGGACCGGGAACGGTAAATTCTCACCTATAATGTGCCGCCTTTAAGTTAGTTTCCCGCCCTCTCCACTGGGAGTGTATAATTGCTGCCTGTGCTGACCCAGCTCATCTACCCTTCCCCTCACCTTTCTGCTGGGGGAGAAGGAAAGGGAGGAATAATGAGGGTCACTTGAGTCTGCTGAGATCACAATGTACGGAGCCAATCTGAGTGGCTCTGTACCTTGTGATTGTACTGTGTACATCGGAAAGCCCTTCTCTTGTGATCATTTTGAAGTCTTTCACCTCCCATCCCCCATCTGATCTCCAGCCTGTCCCCTCTCTGGTCTCGATGATTTGTAGCACCTCTACTGATCTCCATGTTTTAACCCCTTCAGTGCCGGCATGTCTTCAAAAATAAGATCAGCTCCGGGGGCGTACTTTGTGAAAAGAGATCGTTTTTCGGGCGGAGTTTGTGAAAAGAGATCGTTTTTTGGGGGTGCACTTTGTGAAAAGAGATCGTTTTTTAGGGGGCGGACTTTGTGAAAAGAGATCGGTTTTTGGGGGACGGACTTTGTGGAAAGAGATCGTTTTTCGGGGGGCGGACTTTGTGGAAAGAGATCGTTTTTCGGGGGGCGGACTTTGTGGAAAGAGATCATTTTTCGGGGGGCGGACTTTGTGGAAAGAGATCATTTTTCGGGGGGCGGACTTTGTGGAAAGAGATAGTTTTTTGGGGGGCGGACTTTGTGAAAAGAGATCTTTTTTGGGGGCGGACTTTGTGAAAAGAGATCGTTTTTCGGGGGGCGGACTTTGTGAAAAGAGATCGTTTTTTGTGGGTGCACTTTGTGAAAAGAGATCGTTTTTTAGGGGGCGGACTTTGTGAAAAGAGATCGGTTTTTGGGGGACGGACTTTGTGGAAAGAGATCGTTTTTCGGGGGGCGGACTTTGTGAAAAGAGATAGTTTTTCGGGGGGCGGACTTTGTGGAAAGAGATCGTTTTTCGGGGGGCGGACTTTGTGGAAAGAGATCGTTTTTCGGGGGTGGACTTTGTGGAAAGAGATCGTTTTTCGGGGGGCGGACTTTGTGGAAAGAGATAGTTTTTTTGGGGGCGGACTTTGTGAAAAGAGATCTTTTTTGGGGGCGGACTTTGTGGAAAGAGATCGTTTTTTGATGGGCGGACTTTGTGAAAAGAGATCGTTTTTCGGGGGGCGGACTTTGTGAAAAGAGATCGTTTTTTGGGGGTGCACTTTGTGAAAAGAGATCGTTTTTCGGGGGGCGGACTTTGTGAAAAGAGATCGTTTTTCGGGGGGCGGACTTTGTGGAAAGAGATCGTTTTTTTCGGGGGGCAGACTTTGTGGAAAGAGATCGTTTTTTGGGGGGCGGACTTTGTGAAAAGAGATCGTTTTTCGGGGGGCGGACTTTGTGAAAAGAGATCGTTTTTTGGGGGTGCACTTTGTGAAAAGAGATCGTTTTTTAGGGGGCGGGCTTTGTGAAAAGAGATCGTTTTTCGGGGGCGGACTTTGTGGAAAGAGATCGTTTTTCAGGGGGCGGACTTTGTGGAAAGAGATCGTTTTTCGGGGGGCGGACTTTGTGGAAAGAGATTGTTTTTCGGGGGGTGGACTTTGTGAAAAGAGATCGTTTTTCGGGGGGCGGACTTTGTGAAAAGAGTTTTTCGGGGGCGGATTTGTGGAAAGAGATCGTTTTTCGGGGGGCGGACTTTGTGGAAAGAGATAGTTTTTTGGGGGGTGGACGTTTTTCGGGGGGCGGACTTTGTGGAAAGAGATCGTTTTTCGGGGGGCGGACTTTGTGGAAAGAGATCGTTTTTCGGGGGGCGGAGTTTTTTTTAGGGGGGGTGGACTTTGTGAAAAGAGATTTGTGGAAAGAGATCGTTTTTCGGGGGCGGACTTTGTGGAAAGAGATCGTTTTTTGGGGGGCAGACTTTGTGAAAAGAGTTTTTCGGGGGGCGGATTTGTGGAAAGAGATCGTTTTTCGGGGGGCGGAAAGAGATAGTTTTTTGGGGGGCTTTGTGGAATCGTTTTTCGGGGGCGGAGAGATCGTTTTTTGATGGGCGGACTTTGTGAAAAGAGATCGTTTTTTGGGGGTGCGGGGGGCGGACTTTGTGAAAAGAGTTTTTCGGGGCGGATTTGTGGAAAGAGATCGTTTTTTTAGGGGGCGGGCTTTGTGAAAAGAGTTTTTTGGGGGCGGAGATTGTGGAAAGAGATAGTTTTTTGGGGGGCGTTTTGAAAAGAGATCGGGGGCGGACTTTGTGGAAAGAGATCGTTTTTCAGGGGGCGGACTTTGTGGAAAGAGTTTTCCGGGGGGCGGATTTGTGAAAAGAGATCGTTTTTCGGGGGGCGGACTTTGTGGAAAGAGATTGTTTTTCGGGGGGTGGACTTTGTGAAAAGAGATCGTTTTTCGGGGGGCGGACTTTGTGAAAAGAGATCGTTTTTTCGGGGGGCGGACTTTGTGGAAAGAGATCGTTTTTCGGGGGGCGGACTTTGTGGAAAGAGATCGTTTTTTCGGGGGGCGGACTTTGTGGAAAGAGATAGTTTTTTGGGGGGCGGACTTTGTGAAAAGAGATCGTTTTTCGGGGCGGACTTTGTGGAAAGAGATCGTTTTTTGGGGGGCGGACTTTGTGAAAAGAGATCGTTTTTCGGGGGGCGGACTTTGTGAAAAGAGATCGTTTTTTGGGGGTGCACTTTGTGAAAAGCGATCGTTTTTTAGGGGGCGGACTTTGTGGAAAGAGATCGTTTTTCGGGGGGCGGACTTTGTGGAAAGAGATCGTTTTTCGGGGGGTGGACTTTGTGGAAAGAGATCGTTTTTCGGGGGCGGACTTTGTGGAAAGAGATCGTTTTTTTGGGGGCGGACATTGTGGAAAGAGATAGTTTTTTGGGGGGCGGACTTTGTGAAAAGAGATCGTTTTTTGGGGGCGGACATTGTGGAAAGAGATAGTTTTTTTGGGGGGCGGACTTTGTGAAAAGAGATCGTTTTTCGGGGGTGGACTTTGTGAAAAGAGATCGTTTTTCGGGGGGCGGACTTTGTGAAAAACGATCGTTTTCCGGGGGCGGACTTTGTGAAAAGAGATCGTTTTTTGGGGGGCGGACTTTGTGAAAAGAGATCGTTTTTTCGGGGGGCGGACTTTGTGAAAAGAGATCGTTTTTCGGGGGGCGGACTTTGTGGAAAGAGATCGTTTTTCGGGGGGCGGACTTTGTGGAAAGAGATCGTTTTTCGGGGGGCGGACTTTGTGGAAAGAGATCGTTTTTTTGGGGGGGGGCGGACTTTGTGAAAAGAGATCGTTTTTTGGGGGGCGGACTTTGTGAAAAGAGATCGTTTTTTGGGGGGCGGACTTTGTGGAAAGAGATCGTTTTTTGGGGGGCGGACTTTGTGAAAAGAGATCGTTTTTCGGGGGGCGGACTTTGTGGAAAGAGATAGTTTTTTGGGGGTGCACTTTGTGAAAAGCGATCGTTTTTTAGGGGGCCGACTTTGTGGAAAGAGATCGTTTTTCGGGGGGCGGACTTTGTGGAAAGAGATCGTTTTTCGGGGGGCGGACTTTGTGGAAAGAGATCGTTTTTCGGGGAGCAGACTTTGTGGAAAGAGATAGTTTTTTGGGGGGCGGACTTTGTGAAAAGAGATCGTTTTTTGGGGGCGGACATTGTGGAAAGAGATCGTTTTTTGGGGGGCGGACTTTGTGAAAAGAGATCGTTTTTCGGGGGTGGACTTTGTGAAAAGAGATCGTTTTTCGGGGGGCGGACTTTGTGAAAAACGATCGTTTTCCGGGGGGCGGACTTTGTGAAAAGAGATCGTTTTTTGGGGGGCGGACTTTGTGAAAATAGATCGTTTTTCGGGGGGCGGACTTTGTGAAAAGAGATCGTTTTTCGGGGGGCGGACTTTGTGGAAAGAGATCGTTTTTCGGGGGGCGGACTTTGTGGAAAGAGATCGTTTTTCGGGGGGCGGACTTTGTGGAAAGAGATCGTTTTTCGGGGGGAGGACTTTGTGAAAAGAGATAATTTTTCGGGGGGCGGACTTTGTGAAAAGCGATAGTTTTCCGGGGGCGGACTTTCCGGGACTTTTTTTCGATTTGTTGTAGAACAGGAAGTTCAGGAAACTGATGTTTTGGTTCATTTCCTTTATACAAAAATATGATAAAGAAAAGTTATTAAATGCCATCAAAAAAAAGTTGCACCAACGAGTTTAGATTGACGGGGGAATTGTCAGTCAAAGTATCGCAGCACTGAAATCTGAACCATGGGCTGGGAATGAAGGAAAATGACGTTGTCGGGGGATGGTAAATAGCGTTGGTTTTGAGGTAGCTCCACCTACCTCATCACAGCCGGCGCAGCGCGGTCGCTCGCTCTCACAGTAGTGCCGCCCACACCACAGGCGGTTGTTCTTCCAGAAATGGATGAGGTTCACCAGCGGCTCTCGGCAATGGGAGCAGATGAAGCAGGCCGGGTGCCATTGCTTCTTGGTGCCGGCGCGGTCAGAACGGACAGCCGGGGCGTCTCCCGGCAACAACTGCTGACACATCTCACAGAGCTGGGAGACAGAAGAGACAGAGACAAAACAGTCAGAGCAGTCTGGGGAGGTCAGGTGATCTGGTGCCCTGGGGGGTTTAAGTGATCTGAGGGCCCTGGGGGGGGGGTTCAGGTGAGCTGGGGCTTGCGTTATTTGGGGCCCTGGGGGTATTGGTGATTTAGGGGCATGGGTAACCTGGGGGCAGGTGATCTGGGAGCTCAGGGGGGTTAATTTGATCTGGAGGCCTGGGGGGTTTGGGTGATTTGGGGACCCGGGTCCTGCCCCCCAGGGGAGTGTTTGGGGACCCGGGTCCTGTCCCAGGGGAGTGTTTGGGGACCCGGGTCCTGCCCCAGGGGAGTGTTTGGGGACCCGGGTCCTGCCCCAGGGGAGTGTTTGGGGACCGTGTGTCCTGCCCCAGGGGAGTGTTTGGGGACCCGGGTCCTGCCCCAGGGGAGTGTTTGGGGGACGGGTCCTGCCCCAGGGAGGTGTTTGGGGACCCGGGTCCTGCCCCAGGGGAGTGTTTGGGGACCCGGGTCCTGCCCCAGGGGAGTGTTTAGGGACCCGGGTCCTGCCCCAGGGGAGTGTTTGGGGACCCGTGTCCTGCCCCAGGGGAGTGTTTGGGGACCCGGGTCCTGCCCCAGGGGAGTGTTTGGGGACCGGGTCCTGCCCCAGGGAGGTGTTTGGGGACCCGGGTCCTGCCCCAGGGGAGTGTTTGGGGACCCGGGTCCTGCCCCAGGGGAGTGTTTGGGGACCCGGGTCCTGCCCCAGGGGAGTGTTTGGGGACCCGGTCCTGCCCCAGGGGAGTGTTTGGGGACCCGGGTCCTGCCCCAGGGGAGTGTTTGGGGACCCGGGTCCTGCCCCAGGGGAGTGTTTGGGGACCCGGGTCCTGCCCCAGGAGAGTGTTTGGGGACCCGGGTCCTGCCCCAGGGAGTGTTTGGGGACCCGGGTCCTGCCCCAGGGGAGTGTTTGGGGACCCGGTCCTGCCCCAGGGGAGTGTTTGGGGACCCGGGTCCTGCCCCAGGGGAGTGTTTGGGGACCCGGGTCCTGCCCCAGGGGAGTGTTTGGGGACCCGGGTCCTGCCCCAGGGGAGTGTTTGGGGGACCCGTGTCCTGCCCCAGGGGAGTGTTTGGGGGACCCGTGTCCTGCCCCAGGGGAGTGTTTGGGGACCCGGGTCCTGCCCCAGGGGAGTGTTTAGGGACCGGGTCCTGCCCCAGGGCGGTGTTTGGGGACCCGGGTCCTGCCTCAGGGGAGTGTTTGGGGACCCGGGTCCTGCCCCAGGGGAGTGTTTGGGGACCCGGGTCCTGCCCCAGGGGAGTGTTTGGGGACCCGGTCCTGCCCCAGGGGAGTGTTTGGGGACCCGGGTCCTGCCCCAGGGGAGTGTTTGGGGACCCGGGTCCTGCCCCAGGGGAGTGTTTGGGGACCCCGGTCCTGCCCCAGGGGACATGTATCAATGCAAAAAAAGTTTTAAAAAACTGCAGTTTTTTCAGGAGCAGTGATTTTAATAATGCTTTAAAGCTTAAACAGTAAGGCGGTGTACACACGACCGAGGTTCTCGCTAGAAACCAGCGTGAACCTCGCTGGGAGCTGCATTCCAGCGAGAACCTCGGCCGTGTGTACGCTCCTGGCTCGCCCCGCCCGTCGGGAATCCTGTCGGGGCGAATAGAGAGCAGGCTCTCTATTTGCTCGACGGCCCGCCTGGATGAATGGCTGGTTGCCATTCCCGACGGGCGGGTCGCTGATTTCGACGGCCGGCCGAGAGCCTCAAAGGGCGGAACGATGTGTTCCACCCGTCGAGGTTCTGGTACGTGTGTACGCCGCCTAAATGTAACAGGATGACCCGTGACACCCAGAGACTTTTGAGGGTGGGGGATACTCCTGTGCCAGCGGCCCTAAGAACTCTTGGGTCCAAGTTCACCCTGTGCCCCTTTTGGGCGTAGGGTGGCTGGTAAATCATAATTCATGTATTACATGAGATGGGACATTATTGATACTTCATATTGCAGGTGATTTCATGTGGACTCACAACCAGGTCAATAGACTCCTAAGATATTCCATTGTCCATTGTGTGAGGCTGTAGAGGTGTTAATTCAGATCTGCTCCTAAATTGTGTGATAACACGGTTGAAAGCCTATTGATGCCCAGGTGGGAAAACCTTTCTGTCGGAGACAGACCGTCTGTCTAAAGATGTGGATTAAGTGGCAGTCTCCTGTCAGGTGTATTGAATTAGCATATTAATTATAGCCCGGTGCCGAAATGTCTGGATACTAATTAGTAATTAGCCTTAGTGTGTGATTAGGGGGGTGGAGACTTCATTGTCCCTTTGATTACTGTCACATGCGTGTAACTGCATAAAAAGCTGATAAGAAACCATTAAAGTGTTCATTCATTTTGGAACCATAAGATAGAGCTGTCAGTCTTGTTTTCTGGGGAATTGATATGGATCGTGAATGCTGGATTGTGGAGTGTCATATGAGCTGTTGTGGGTGGATGGAAGGTTGTAAACAGCGGTGACCTTTACAGTAAAATTGGAAAATTCCTTTAAATTTCGTACCTAGGGGGGGGGGGGGTGTATAGTATGCCTGTAAAGTAGCGCTTGTTTCCTGTGCATAGAACTGTCCCTGCACAAAGTGTCATTTCTGAGGGAAAGAAAGTCATTTAAAATCACTGGCGGCTATAATGAATTGTCAGCCCCCAGCAATACAGAGAAAAGTCATTCATAAAAAAAGAATGTGTGGGGGTCCCCCCAAACTCAATTACCAGGCTCTTCAGGTCTAGTATGGATTTTAAGGGGAACCCTGCGTCAAATTAAAAAAAAATTATGTGGGGTCCCCCCATATTCAATTACCAGGCTCTTCAGGTCTACTATGGATTTTAAGGGGAACTCCACCCCAATTAAAAAAAAAATGCTGTGGAGCCCCACACATTTTTTTTATGAATGACTTTTCTCTGTATTGCCGGGAGCAATGACTTTCTTTCCCTCAGAAATGACACTGTGCAGGGACAGTTCTAAGCACAGGAAACAAGCACTACTTTATAGGCATACTATACACCCCCTAGGTACGAAATTTAAAGGAATATTTTACTTTTGTTTCACTTAAAGGAATTATTAAAATAACTGCTGCCAAAAAACTGCAGTTTTTAAAACTTTTTTTGCATTGATACATGTCCCCTGGGGCAGGACCCGGGTCCCCAAACACTCCCCTGGGGCAGGACCCGGGTCCCTCAAACACTCCCCTGGGGCAGGACCCGGGTCCCCAAACACTCCCCTGGGGCAGGACCCGAGTCCCCAAACACTCCCCTGGGGCAGGACCCTGGTCCCCAAACACTCCCCTGGGGCAGGACCCGGGTCCCCAAACACTCCCCTGGTGCAGGACCCGAGTCCCCAAACACTCCCCTGGGGCAGGACCCGGGTCCCCAAACACTCTCCCCTGGGACAGGACCCGGGTCCCCAAACACTCTCCCCTGGGACAGGACCCGGGTCCCCAAACACTCCCCTGGGGCAGGACCCGAGTCCCCAAACACTCCCCTGGGACAGGACCCGGGTCCCCAAACACCTCCCTGGGGCAGGACCCGGGTCCCCAAACACTCCCCTGGAGCAGGACCCGGGTCCCCAAACACTCCCCTGAGGCAGGACCCGGGTCCCCAAACACTCCCCTGGGGCAGGACCCGGGTCCCTCAAACACTCCCCTGGGGCAGGACCCGGGTCCCCAAACACTCCCCTGGGGCAGGACCCGAGTCCCCAAACACTCCCCTGGGGCAGGACCCGGGTCCCAAAACACTCCCCTGGGGCAGGACCCGGGTCCCCAAACACTCCCCTGGGGCAGGACCCGGGTACCCAAACACTCCCCTGGGGCAGGACCCGGGTCCCCAAACACTCTCCCCTGGGACAGGACCCGGGTCCCCAAACACTCTCCCCTGGGACAGGACCCGGGTCCCCAAACACTCCCCTGGGGCAGGACCGAGTCCCCAAACACTCCCCTGGGGCAGGACCCGGGTCCCCATACACTTTTTATTACAATAACTTGCATATTGTCCTTTAAAATTATCACTTTAGATTTCAAACGTTCGAGTCCCACAGACTTTAACAGGGTTCTAAAGTTCACACAAACTTGCCGTGAACACCCCACATAGTTCGCTGTTTGGCGAACAGGCAATGTTCGAGTCCAACATGAGTTCTACTTGAACTCGAAGCTCATCCCTAGTGATAAATAATAATTTATGTATTGCAGGATATCTTGAGATATTACAAGTTGTTGGTTACTGTTGACTCACAACCAGGTCAATAGACTCCGAAGATATTCCATTGTCCATTGTGTAAGGCTGTAGAGGTGTTAATTGAGGTCTGCTCCAAAGACCTTTCATTGTGTATAGATGTGTTGTGACTCTAAAGGTCAGATGTCTCTCTTCAGGTGTATTGAATTAGCATGTCAATTATGTTTAGGGGAACTTGTCAAGCTATGCGGAGCCAGGCTGTCTGGATAATGCATTCTGTTACAATTAGTAATTAGCTCAACTGAATGTCATTATCTAAAATAATATGATTGAAGCCCCCCATGGTGTGATGAGGGGGGTGGAGAGTTTGATTGTTCCTGTGATTACTGAAACATGCTATACTGTACATAAGAAAGCTAAGAGACCATTAAAGCGTTCATACATTTTGAAACCAGAGGATAGAGCTGTCAGTCTCATTTTCTGGGGAATTGATATGGATCGTGTCTGCTGGTTTGTCGATGTGTCGGATAAGCTGTCTTGGGTTAATGGAAGGTTGTAAACAGTGGTGACCGTTACAGGGGGGTTAAGGCATGTCAGGGCCTGTGGTGGTTTGGGGGATGTGGGGGCCCAGGGGTTCATATGATCTGGGGCCCGGGGGGGTTCAGGTGATCTGGGGGCCTGGGGGGCTCAGGTAATTTGCATTTTCCTATTATAAATTGATCAATATACAGTGAAAAATACAGTGAAGACGCACAAATATAACTCTTGGCTACCTGGAAGCTTCAGGCAGAGGTGATTCTCGGTGGGGGGGGGGGGGCGTGGCTGAGTTTGGTGATTTTCGGGGTCGACGTGGCCGAGTTGGTGATTTTCGGGGGTGGGCGTGGTGGAGTTGGTGATTTTCGGGGTGGGCATGGCGGAGTTGGTGATTTTCGGGGTGGGCGTGGTGGAGTTGGTGATTTTCGGGGTAGGCGTGGTCAGTTGACCCATAAAGGTGATATTCGGGGTCCGCATGGACACCTGTCTGACACGACGCATGGCGGCAGGGAAGGTGAAGGGCCCCAGCAAGGGGCTGCTCTGTGTCTGAAATGTGAACATCGCCAAGAACTGCAAAGGCACCAGGATTGACATGATTGTAAACCTTGATGCCTAAACAAAGATGGCGCCATTATTCTGGAGGGAAAAGCAGATGAAGACATCATCAGGTGGAGTCCTGTGAGGAGGTAATAAACACCCCCGGAAGGGGGACACGGACACGTAATTCTATAGCTTGGCTCTAGGTGTCTCCCCGGGAGTGGGCGGGGACCCTGCCCCTCCCACAGGCCACAATGATGATGTCACTCCCCGCTCCTTCATTTTGTATTATACAGAATCCATAATGAGCAGGACTTTCAGAGTGCTTCTGGATAGGAGGAAACCCGTTGGTTGTCATTCTGTGGGACCGCCCCCTGGGGATGTACAGAGAGATCCGCAGCTCGGCGCACTTACATGTTCCGTCTTCCCGTTCAATTCTTCCGTTCCATCGGCATTTCCTTCTTCCACCTTCATACTGCCAGGGAGCAGCACCTCCCCCACACCCATCACATTCTTTTTATATTCTTTCACAAATGTGGCCATAGCTGGTTCCTCGCCCTCGGCCAATCCGCGACAGTGGGGGGGGGGTCATAGTCATATGGAGGGAGTTGTCTCCACAGCTGAATGCGGCGATGATGAGCCCCCTCTGTGCCGGCCAGGGGCTGCAACTTTCTGGGGATTAGTTCCATGTAATGCATGGCCTGAGGGAAGAAGAGTTACATCATCATCATCTCCAATACCATCACCATCACCAATATCATCATCATCATCATTAGACATGTGCACAACAAAAATTTTCGTATTTTTTTGTTCCGTTTTGTCTCGTTCCGTAGATTCGTAAAGATTCGTAATTTCGTAAGATTCAAGTTTTCCTATTCGGATCCGTTCGTATTTTCGTAACAGTTTTAATTTCGTTTATACTGAATGATTTGTAATTCTGTCTAATTTATGTTCGTTGATTCGAAATTCGTAATTTTGTTAGATAATAATTTTCGTTTAATGGATTCGTAATTTTGTACTTTCGTAAATACATAGCAACACACGGCTAATCCATATTATGATATGCTTTCTCTTGCGCCCCGTACACACGGTCGGACTTTTTGCCAACAAGGTGACTCAGCACAAAAGAGATAAGCTGATTGGCTAAGATATTAAGTAAGATACATCACTTACTAACTACACTGCCCATTCGAAAGAACAACTTACAAGTGCACAAATTTACGAACAGACAAAGAAACAGATTTACAAAACACACAAATGAAAATACGAACATACGAATGAAAATACTAACAGACAAAGGATTTAAAATGCGGAATGCAAATCGTTCGTTATAGATGTAATTTTCGTTCTTTTGCTTTTTCAGTGTTTCGTATTTTAGTAAGATTGTCCATTCGTACGTTCGTATTTTCGTTTGTTCGTTATTTTGCTTATTCGTAATTCCGTAATTTTCGTATTTTGAGTCTTTCAGCTGTTCGGATGTTCAAATTGATACGAATGTACGAATACTAACAAATTCGTACGAAAATCCATTCGTTACGAATGGGAAAGCACATATCTAATCATCATCATCATCATCATCTCCACCATAACCACCGTCATCACTATGCCCATCATCAACCTCATCACCATCACTGCCACCATGATCATCATCATCAATATGCCCACCATCAACATCATTGCCAACATCATCAACCTCGTCATCATCACTATGCCCATCATCACCACCCCCACCATCATCATCACTATGACCCTCATCATTTCTATCATCACTCTCATCATCACCATAGCAGCAGTTCAGTGGAGAATTTGGATCACTTTCTTCATCTCCAAAAGAAATGTGGCGGGTCACTAAGAGCCGATACTCAAATTTTACACCAGAATTTGTAAATCAGCACGATATGTTCTTTCTTCCCCTGCCCCTCCCCCTCTCTCTCACCCCTCCCCCACTCTCTCACCCCTCCCCCTCTCTCACCCCTCCCCCCTCTTCTCTTCACCTTAGACTTGATCTTCCCATTCTCCTCCTCCTTCTCGTATATCGATGGTAATTACCAGTTTCTGGCTGATCCCCGGAGGGGCCCATTCATAGGTGACGGTGACAAAGGTCGGGTCTTTACGGGAAGTGATGGGGTTGGTGATGATCATGCGGTTCCTCTTGTAGACGCGGAGCCCATCGCTTCCCTTGACGCGGGCGGTCAGTCCCGAGTAGGCGGTGTCAGAGAGTAACTGCCCAATCCGGTGATCTTCCTCCACTTCAGTGGACAGGGTATGCTCCTCATGTAGGCAGTGGCAGAGCTCACAGGATTTCCTAAGTAACACAAAAGTAAAAAAAAAGATTTAATACTCGATTAGGATACGAGATCTCCGAGTGCGAGAACTTTCCAGGGTCATTACACGTGATTTACCTATAGGCAAAGGGAGTTTTGGTGGGGTCAGTTTTAGTGGTGAGGTCAGTCATAGAGTCAGGGTTATTGGTGGGGTCAAATGTGAGTGGTGGGGTCAGGGTCAGTGTTAGGGTCAGGGTCGTTGGTGGGGTCAGAGTCAGTGATAGGGTCAGGGTCATTGGTGGGGTCAGGGTCAGTGATAGGGTCAGGGTCAGTGATGGGGTCATTGGTGGGGTCAGGGTCAGTGATAGGGTCAGGGTTATTTGTGGGGTCAGTGGTGTGGTGGGGTCAGGGTCAGTGATGGGGTCAGGGTCAGTGGTGGGGTCAGATTCAGTGATAGGGTCAGGGTCATTGGTGGGATCAGGGTCAGTGATAGGGTCAGGGTCAGTGATGGGGTCATTGGTGAGGTCAGGGTCAGTGATAGGGTCAGGGTTATTTGTGGGGTCAGTGGTGTGGTTGGGTCAGGGTCAGTAATGGGGTCAGGGTCATTGGTGGGGTCAGGGTTATTTGTGGGGTCAGTGGTGTGGTGGGGTCAGGGTCAGTGATGGAATCAGGGTCAGTGATGGGGTCAGGGTCATTGGTGGGGTCAGGGTCAGTGATGGGGTCAGGGTCATTGGAGGGGTCAGGGTCAGTGATAGGGTCAGGGTCAGTGATGGGGTCATTGGTGGGGTCAGGGTCAGTGATAGGGTCAGGGTCAGTGATGGGGTCATTGGTGGGGTCAGGGTCATTGGTGGGGTCAGGGTCAGTGATAGGGTCAGGGTCATTGGTGGGGTCAGGGTCAGTGATGGGGTCAGGGTCATTGGTGGGGTCAGGGTCAGTGATGGGGTCATTGGTGGGGTCAGAGTCAGTGATAGGGTCAGGGTAATTTGTGGGGTCAGTGGTGTGATGGGGTCAGGGTCAGTGATGGGGTCAGAGTCAGTGATAGGGTCAGGGTCATTGGTGGGGTCGGGTCATTGGTGGGGTCAGGGTCATTGGTGGGGTCAGGGTCAGTGATAGGGTCAGGGTTATCTGTGGGGTCAGGGTCAGTGATGGGGTCATGAAGGGTTAATCAGGTATGTCTGCCATGAATCTCTGACCAATGGTATTCCTGCTGGTATACAGATTGTATCGATTTGCAGACTTTGGATGTTCTGCAAACGACCCCCAAAAATCATTGTACACAGGGTGTGTGTAGAAGGTCCAGTCCTACTGCCGGGACCCCCTTATCCTTGTACACGGCCTTTCAGTTCTGATAAATGAGGAGTACACAGAGACGGTCCCGGTGATTGGAGCTGTGAAAAGGAAATCAGTCTGGAAATGTTTCTCAACAATCACTCAGTTGTCAATACAGAAAGATACAAAGAAACATTGTTACACTTTATATCTTTCTGTTCATTCATCTTCAGATCAAAGAGATGAACTTTTATCCGCAGATGAAGTCAGGAAAGTGACCCGACATGTCCCTCTGTGTAACGCCTTATTAACCCTTAGACCCCACTCACACCGGGGCGTTGTGTAGCCTCAGTTATTCTCTATGGAGACGGGTCACATCTCCACCACAAAACGCCTGAAGCTAAAACAAGTTCTGGGACTTTTTTTTAGGCAGATTTGGGCGTTTTCTGTTTTTAACATTGGGGACTCTAGACCTGTCCAAAATCGCGGTAAAAAACGCCGCAAAAAACGTGGCAAAACGCTACGCTCAGGTGTGAATGCAGAAGTGTACTCTAATCAGCTCTAATTTAGGGAGTTGTAAAGGAATTGTTTTTGCCTACAATGAATGTGTGCGCGGGAGACGGACAGAACAGTGTAATGATTCTGTTATTAAATTCCTTCATCTCTATCACCTCCGACATTCTACTTCCTGTTCTCTCATTCACTTCCTGGTTTGCGGCGCTCGTTCATGTAAGAACTACATTTCCCAGTATGCATTGCGGCACGCCCAATAAGTCACACCTCCTTGAAGCCTCTAACATGTAGAGAGCGTCCTGCCGCACAGATGTAGTTCCCAGGAGGGGGCGGGGCACGTCACTGACCACCGCAGTAAAGTCTCCCTTCACGGTGGTCAGTAACAATCAGAGAAGCAGGAAGTGAGCAGAACAGAGAAGAAATAGAGCAACTTCTGAGCAAAACCAACAATGAGGAAGTGAGAAGAGGAATGTCTGCAGGGAAAGGAGGATTATTATTTCCTTTACAAACCCTTTAACTCCTTATTCTCCATTCCATTATAATTTTACTGCTGATTTTATTTGCTTCTATTTTATTAACTAATTATATTTAAACCTATTTTGTTTACTTTGTTCATTAATAGATTTACACCTTTCACACTGAAAAAACAAAAAGTTGAAAAAACTAAATTTGTAAATAACTTTGCAATGTTTTGTACCAGAAATATCTTTCTTGTGGCAACAGGAAAAAATACAGAATAAAAACACACACTTTATGTGCGGTAAGTGTGACTCCCCTTTGTCCCCTCCTGTGTCCCCCCTGTGCCCCCTCTGTGACTCCCCTTTGTCCCCTCTGTGCCTCCCCTTTGTCCCCTCTATGACTCCCCTTTGTCCCCTCTGGGTTCCGTGTCCCCCCTGTGACTCCCCTTTGTCCCCTCCATGTCCCGTGTCCCCCCTGTGCCCGCTCTGTGACTCCCCTTTCTCCCCTCAGTGTCCCATGTCTCCCCTGTGACTCCCCTTTGTCCCCTCTGTGTCCCCCCTGTGCCCCCTCTGTGACTCTCCTTTCTCCCCTCAGTGTCCCATGTCTCCCCTGTGACTCCCCTTTGTCCCCTCTGTGTCCCCCCTGTGCCCCCTCTGTGACACCACTTTGTCCCCTCTGTCCCCCCTGTGCCTCCCCTTTGTCCCCTCTGTGACTCCTCTTTGTCCCCTCCGTGTCCCGTGTCCCCCCTGTGACTCCCCTTTGTCCCCTCCGTGTCCCGTGTCCCCCCTGTGCCCCCCCTTTCTCCCCTCTGTGACTCCCCTTTGTCCCCTCCGTGTCCCGTGTCTCCCTTGTGCCCCCCTGTGACTCCCCTTTCTCCCCTCAGTGTCCCATGTCTCCCCTGTGACTCCCCGTTGTCCCCCCTGTGTCCCCCCTGTGCCCCCTCTGTGACTCCCCTTTGTCCCCTCTGTCCCCCCTGTGCCTCCCCTTTGTCCCCTCTATGACTCCCCTTTGTCCCCTCCGTGTCCCGTGTCCCCCCTGTGCCCCCACTGTGACTCCACTTTCTCCCCTCAGTGTCCCATGTCTCCCCTGTGACTCCCCTTTGTCCCCTCTGTGTCCCCCTGTGTGCCCCCTCTGTGACTCCCCTTTCTCCCCTCAGTGTCCCATGTCTTCCCTGTGACTCCCCTTTGTCCCCTCTGTGTCCCCCCTGTGCCCCCCTGTGACTCCCCTTTGTCCCCTCCGTGTCCCGTGTCCCCCCTGTGCCCCCCCTTTTCTCCCCTCTGTGACTCCCCTTTGTCCCCTCCGTGTCCCGTGTCCCCCCTGTGCCACCCTGTGACTCCCTTTTGTCCCCTCCGTGTCCCGTGTCCCCCCTGTGCCCCCCCCCCTCTCCCCCTCTGTGACTCCCCTTTGTCCCCTCAGTGTTCCATGTCCCCCCTCCGTGCCCCCTGTGACTCCCCTTTGTCCCCTCTGTGTCCCATGTCCCCCCTGTGTCCCCTGTGACAGACCTAACCAGGATGGGGGCTTCTGCAGAGGACTAGGAGCCTCTTCCCCACTGACTGGTCCCGGGAGAGAGCCGATCGTTCTCTAATGATGGACAATCACATCCCTGGTTTGGAATTCTTCAGATGGGACAGAAATATTTCTCCTCAGTATCTCCCGGAATATAGATAAAGAATATTTCTGGTTTGTCTGATTCTGAACTCTACATGTTCATTGGAAGACGCGATGACATTGGCCTCTGGAGCCGGACAGTCTGCTATTGGGGTCTCCCGCTATTGTGTGAAGGAGTTCTGTGTTTATACTTATGATAATGTGTATTGTACCTTCTGAGCCTGGAGACGGCAAGTCTGACCTGTAATGAGACCCCCAGGTGGCCGATGAATGTGATGTTTATAGGAGGTCTGTTGTAATTATTCTTCTGGTTACAGTTTGTATTATTAGGGTAATATGATCGGGGGAGGGCGGGTATACAGGTTGTATATTGTAGGCGGGGTATACAGGTGGTATACTGTAGGCGGGGTATACAGGTTGTATACTGTAGGCGGGGTATACAGGGTGTACACTGTAGGCGGGGTATACAGGGTGTACACTGTAGGCGGGGTATACAGGGTGTACACTGTAGGCGGGGTATACAGGGTGTACACTGTAGGCGGGGTATACAGGGTGTACACTGTAGGCGGGGTATACAGGGTGTACACTGTAGGGGGTATACGGGGTACACTAGGTGGGGTATACAGGGTGTACACTGTAGGTGGGGTATACAGGGTGTACACTGTAGGCGGGGTATACAGGGTGTATACTGTAGGCGGGTTATATAGGGTGTATACTGTAGACGGGGTATACAGGTGTTATAATGTAGGTGGGGTATACAGGGTGTATACTGTAGGCGGGGTATACAGGTGTTATAATGTAGGTGGGGTATACAGGGTGTATACTGTAGGCGGGGTATACAGGTGGTATAATGTAGGCGGGGTATACAGGGTGTATACTGTAGGCGGGGTATACAGGGTGTATACTGTAGGCGGGGTATACAGGGTGTATACTGTAGGCAGGGTATACAGGTTGTCTCCATATACTCCTCCAGCTCTGGCACACAGGCCATACAGAAGCTTTGTACTCCCCCCTCCCCCCTCCGGGATGAGATTCCAGTCCTGACCTTTATTCTTATCCAGGAATTCCTGACCCCAGAATCTCCCCTCCCCCTCCATGGCGGGACATTGGCTGAATGTCAGGGATAAGCTGGACTTAAAGGGGAACTCCACCCCTCTCCTCTCCTATTAGATCCAGCAGGGAGAGAAAACTTCATCTCTGGAAAGAAATTCATTGGAAGAAGAGACGGCGCTCGGAGGTCCGACTTGGGGTGGGGGGCGTGGCCTATGGACTGTACATAGGTAGGTTCACCTGGCATAAGAAACTTACCTGTCTTTACACTTCACATGACCCCAAGTACGCATGAACTCTGTGCCTATTGTTCTACAAGCTCCTCCCCTTACGGCACACAATGAATTCTGGAATATGTGATTGGAAGAAGAATGCGATTCGCTGAATGTCCTGAGTGTGAAAACACAGCTTCCTGTTCTCCCCCTGCAGAGCTGAGTAATGGCCACACCCCCTGTATCCTCATATACACTTCTACTGAGGAGAAAGAGAAGGGGAGTGTCTGATGAGAGAGAGGCGCGTCTGACCAGAGAGAGGAGTGTCTGACCAGAGAGAGGCGCGTCTGACCAAAGAGAGGAGGGTCTGACCAGAGAGAGGAGTGTCTGACAAGAGAGAGGCGCGTCTGACCAGAGAGAGGAGCGTCTGACCAAAGAGAGGAGCGTCTGACCAGAGAGAGGATCGTCTGACCAGAGAGAGGAGCGTCTGACCAGAGAGAGGCGCGTCTGACCAGAGAGAGGAGCGTCTGACCAGAGAGAGGAGCGTCTGACCAGAGAGAGGCGCGTCTGACCAGAGAGAGGAGCGTCTGACCAGAGAGAGGCGCGTCTGACCAAAGAGAGGAGGGTCTGACCAGAGAGAGGAGCGTCTGACCAGAGAGAGGAGCGTCTGACCAGAGAGAGGATCCTCTGACCAGAGAGAGGAGCGTCTGACCAAAGAGAGGAGGGTCTGACCAGAGAGAGGAGCGTCTGACCAGAGAGAGGCGCGTCTGACCAGAGAGAGGAGCGTCTGACCAAAGAGAGGAGGGTCTGACCAGAGAGAGGAGCGTCTGACCAGAGAGAGGAGCGTCTGACCAGAGAGAGAAGCGCGTCTGACCAAAGAGAGGAGGGTCTGACCAGAGAGAGGAGCGTCTGACCAGAGAGAGGCGCGTCTGACCAAAGAGAGGAGGGTCTGACCAGAGAGAGGAGCGTCTGACCAGAGAGAGGAGCGTCTGACCAGAGAGAGGATCCTCTGACCAGAGAGAGGAGCGTCTGACCAAAGAGAGGAGGGTCTGACCAGAGAGAGGAGCGTCTGACCAGAGAGAGGCGCGTCTGACCAGAGAGAGGAGCGTCTGACCAAAGAGAGGAGGGTCTGACCAGAGAGAGGAGCGTCTGACCAGAGAGAGGAGCGTCTGACCAGAGAGAGAAGCGCGTCTGACCAGAGAGAGGAGCGTCTGACCAGAGAGAGGCGCGTCTGACCAGAGAGAGGAGTGTCTGACCAGAGAGAGGCGCGTCTGGCCAGAGAGAGGAGTGTCTGACCAGAGAGAGGCGCGTCTGACCAGAGAGAGGAGTGTCTGACCAGAGAGAGGATCGTCTGACCAGAGAGAGGAGCGTCTGACCAAAGAGAGGAGGGTCTGACCAGAGAGAGGAGCGTCTGACCAGAGAGAGAGGAGAGGTCTGACTGTCTGACCAGAGAGAGGAGCGTCTGACCAGAGAGAGGCGCGTCTGACCAGAGAGAGGAGCGTCTGACCAGAGAGAGGCGCGTCTGACCAGAGAGAGGAGCGTCTGACCAGAGAGAGGCGCGTCTGGCCAGAGAGAGGAGTGTCTGACAAGAGAGAGGCGCGTCTGACCAGAGAGAGGAGCGTCTGACCAGAGAGAGAGCGTCTGACCAGAGAGAGGAGCGTCTGACCAGAGAGAGGCGCGTCTGACCAGAGAGAGGAGCGTCTGACCAGAGAGAGGCGTCGGCTCTGGCCAGAGAGAGGAGTGTCTGACCAGAGAGAGGCGCGTCTGACCAGAGAGAGGAGCGACCAGAGAGAGGATCTGACCAGAGAGAGGAGCGTCTGACCAAAGAGAGGAGGGTCTGACCAGAGAGAGGAGCGTCTGACCAGAGAGAGGCGCGTCTGACCAGAGAGAGGAGCTGACCAGAGAGAGGCGCGTCTGACCAGAGAGAGGAGCGTCTGACCAGAAGAGAGGAGGGTCTGACCAGAGAGAGGAGCGTCTGACCAGAGAGAGGCGCGTCTGAGAGAGAGGAGTGTCCAGAGAGAGGATCCTCTGAGAGAGGAGCGAGAGAGGAGCGTCTGACCAAAGAGAGGAGCGTCTGACCAGAGAGAGGAGCGTCTGACCAGAGAGAGGAGCGTCTGACCAGAGAGAGGCGCGTCTGACCAAAGAGAGGAGGGTCTGACCAGAGAGAGGAGCGTCTGACCAGAGAGAGGCGCGTCTGACCAAAGAGAGGAGGGTCTGACCAGAGAGAGGAGCGTCTGACCAGAGAGAGGAGCGTCTGACCAGAGAGAGGAGCGTCTGACCAGAGAGAGGAGCGTCTGACCAAAGAGAGGAGGGTCTGACCAGAGAGAGGAGCGTCTGACCAGAGAGAGGCGCGTCTGACCAGAGAGAGGAGCGTCTGACCAGAGAGAGGAGCGTCTGACCAGAGAGAGGAGCGTCTGACCAGAGAGAGGAGCGTCTGACCAGAGAGAGGCGCGTCTGAGCGTCTGAGAGAGGAGGGTCGCGACCAAAGAGAGGAGGGTCTGACCAGAGAGAGGCGCGTCTGACCAGAGAGAGAGGAGCGTCTGACCAGAGAGAGGCGCGACCAGAGAGAGAAGCGCGTCTGACCAGAGAGAGGAGAGAGAGGAGCGTCTGACCAGAGAGAGGCGCGTCTGACCAGAGAGAGGAGTGTCCTCTGACCAGAGAGAGGCGCGTCTGACCAAAGAGAGAGGAGTGTCTGACCAGAGAGAGGCGCGTCTGGCCAGAGAGAGGAGTGACCAGAGAGAGGCGCGTCTGACCAGAGAGAGGCGCGACCAAAGAGAGGAGGGTCTGACCAGAGAGAGGAGTGTCTGACCAGAGAGAGGATCGTCTGACCAGAGAGAGGAGCGTCTGACCAAAGAGAGGAGGGACCAGAGAGAGGCGCGTCTGACCAGAGAGAGGAGCGTCTGACCAGAGAGAGGCGCGTCTGACCAAAGAGAGGATCGTCTGACCAGAGAGAGGCGCGTCTGACCAGAGAGAGGAGCGACCAGAGAGAGGATCTGACCAGAGAGAGGAGCGTCTGAGAGAGAGGCGCGAGAGAGGAGCGTCTGACCAGAGAGAGGAGCGTCTGACCAGAGAGAGGCGCGTCTGACCAGAGAGAGGAGCGTCTGACCAGAGAGAGGCGCGTCTGGCCAGAGAGAGGAGTGTCTGACCAGAGAGAGGCGTGTCTGACCAGAGAGAGGCGTGTCTGACCAGAGAGAGGCGCGTCGGACCAGAGAGAGGAGCGTCTGACCAGAGAGAGGCGTGTCTGACCAGAGAGAGGCGTGTCTGACCAGAGAGAGGCGAGTCTGACCAGAGAGAGGCGCGTCTGACCAGAGAGAGGAGCGTCTGACCAGAGAGAGGCGTGTCTGACCAGAGAGAGGCGCGTCTGACCAGAGAGAGGCGCGTCTGACCAGAGAGAGGAGCGTCTGACCAGAGAGAGGCGCGTCTGACCAGAGAGAGGAGAGTCTGACCAGAGAGAGGCGCATCTGACCAGAGAGAGGCGCGTCTGACCAGAGAGAGGCGCGTCTGACCAGAGAGAGGAGCGTCTGACCAGAGAGAGGCGCGTCTGACCAGAGAGAGGCGCGTCTGACCAGAGAGAGGAGCGTCTGACCAGAGAGAGGCGCGTCTGACCAGAGAGAGGCGCGTCTGACCAGAGAGAGGCGCGTCTGACCAGAGAGAGGAGCGTCTGACCAGAGAGAGGCGCGTCTGACCAGAGAGAGGCGCGTCTGACCAGAGAGAGGAGCGTCTGACCAGAGAGAGGCGCGTCTGACCAGAGAGAGGCGCGTCTGACCAGAGAGAGGAGCGTCTGACCAGAGAGAGGCGCGTCTGACCAGAGAGAGGCGCGTCCAGAGAGAGGAGCGTGACCAGAGAGAGGCGCGTGAGAGGCGCGTCTGACCAGAGAGAGGAGCGTCTGACCAGAGAGAGGAGTGTCTGACCAGAGAGAGGAGCGTCTGACCAGAGAGAGGCGCGTCTGACCAGAGAGAGGAGAGTCTGACCAGAGAGAGGCGCATCTGACCAGAGAGAGGAGTGTCTGACCAGAGAGAGGCGCGTATGACCAGAGAGAGGCGCGTATGACCAGAGAGAGGAGTGTCTGAACAGAGAGAGGCGTGTCTGACCAGAGAGAGGCGTGTCTGACCAGAGAGAGGAGTGTCTGACCAGAGAGAGGCGTGTCTGACCAGAGAGAGGCGCGTATGACCAGAGAGAGGCGCGTATGACCAGAGAGAGGAGCGTATGACCAGAGAGAGGAGTGTCTGACCAGAGAGAGGCGTGTCTGACCAGAGAGAGGCGTGTCTGACCAGAGAGAGGCGTGTCTGACCAGAGAGAGGCGCGTCTGACCAGAGAGAGGCGTGTCTGACCAGAGAGAGGCGCGTCTGACCAGAGAGAGGAGAGTCTGACCAGAGAGAGGAGCGTCTGACCAGAGAGAGGCGTGTCTGACCAGAGAGAGGAGCGTCTGACCAGAGAGAGGCGTGTCTGACCAGAGAGAGGCGTGTCTGACCAGAGAGAGGAGCGTCTGACCAGAGAGAGGTGTGTCTGACCAGAGAGAGGCGCGTATGACCAGAGAGAGGCGCGTCTGACCAGAGAGAGGCGTGTCTGACCAGAGAGAGGTGTGTCTGACCAGAGAGAGGCGTGTCTGACCAGAGAGAGGTGTGTCTGACCAGAGAGAGGCGTGCCCGCCCCCCCTCTTGGGACTACATCCCTGCGGGGAGACACTGTGAACACAAGCGAGGGGCGAGCACAATGACTAACCCCCAGCCAGAACGGCTCGGATGATGGGGGAAAGCTTACTGAGGAGGAACAGGAAGTGAGAAATTCAGACAAAGGAAAAAAAAACATTTAGAAGGGAAATGGAAGGAAAAAGTAAGTGAACCCCAAATGCACGAGATTAAAGGAACTTATTTAGAAAATAAAAAAAGAACCTTTACAACCCCTTTAAGTAATTTACTATTCTAGCCACACCCACATTGCCTGGTGGTGAGCGTTGCCCGGCGGTGCAAGACTGAAGGGGGAGGAGGCAGTACACCTGTGCAAGCCTGAAGGGGGAGGAGCGGTATACCTGTGCAAGCCTGAAGGGGGAGGAGCCGGTACACCTGTGCAAGCCTGAAGGGGAGGAGCCGGTACACCTGTGCAAGCCTGAAGGGGAGGAGCCGGTACACCTGTGCAAGCCTGAAGGGGAGGAGCCGGTACTCCTGTGCAAGCCTGAAGGAGGAGGAGCCGGTACTCCTGTGCAAGCCTGAAGTGGGAGGAGCCGGTACACCTGTGCAAGACTGAAGGGGGAGGAGGCAGTACACCTGTGCAAGCCTGAAGGGGGAGGAGCGGTATACCTGTGCAAGCCTGAAGGGGGAGGAGCCGGTACACCTGTGCAAGCCTGAAGGGGGAGGAGCCGGTACTCCTGTGCAAGCCTGAAGGGGGAGGAGCCGGTACACCTGTGCAAGACTGAAGGGGAGGAGCCGGTACACCTGTGCAAGCCTGAAGGGTGAGGAGCCGGTATACCTGTGCAAGCCTGAAGGGGGAGGAGCCGGTACACCTGTGCAAGACTGAAGGGGGAGGAGCCGGTACTCCTGTGCAAGCCTGAAGGGGGAGGAGCCGGTACACCTGTGCAAGACTGAAGGGGAGGAGCCGGTACACCTGTGCAAGCCTGAAGGGGAGGAGCCGGTACACCTGTGCAAGCCTGAAGGGGAGGAGCCGGTACTCCTGTGCAAGCCTGAAGGAGGAGGAGCCGGTACTCCTGTGCAAGCCTGAAGTGGGAGGAGCCGGTACACCTGTGCAAGACTGAAGCGGAGGAGCCAGTACACCTGTGCAAGACTGAAAAGGGAGGAGCCGGTACACCTGTGCAAGACTGAAGGGGAGGAGCCAGTACACCTGTGCAAGACTGAAGGGGAGGAGCCGGTACACCTGTGCAAGACTGAAAAGGGAGGAGCCGGTACACCTGTGCAAGACTGTAGGGGGAGGAGCCGGTACACCTGTGCAAGCCTGAAGGGGGAGGAGCCGGTACACCTGTGCAAGACTGAAGGGGGAGGAGCCGGTACTCCTGCGCAAGACTGAAGAAGAAGGAGCCGGTACACCTGTGCAAGCCTGAAGGGGAGGAGCCGGTACACCTGTGTAAGACTGAGGGGGTGGGGAAGGATGTAGATGCAGTGACATCACTTTACCTCCAGGGGTGTGGCTGGAATCCCGCACATGCTCTTTTGCACTTCACACAGGGCGGTCCTCGTCCCACAGGCGGCTGCTCAAAGGACATCTGGAAGAAAAAGGAGGAGCCTAAGTCTGCATGAAGAGCCAATCAGAATTCGCAAACTCTTATCAGTCTTGTTTTGGCTTTCAGAAGGATCTCCAGCAACTACCCGCCGTCCGATGTAAGAGGCGCAAAACCTATCGCCCCATGTAAGGGGGGCGGGGGGAGGGTGACTCTTCTATACAAGGGGGGGGACTCTTCTATACAAGGGGGGGGTGACTCTTCTATACAAGGGGCGGGGGACTCTTCTATACAAGGAGGGGGAATCTTCTATACAAGGGGGGGGGGACTCTTCTATACAAGGGGGGGGGGACTCTTCTATACAAGGGGGGTGACTCTTCTATACAAGGGGGGGGACTCTTCTATACAAGGGGGGGGGACTCTTCTATACAAGGGGGGGGGGTGACTCTTCTATACAAGGGGGGGGGACTCTTCTATACAAGGGGGGGTGACTCTTCTATACAAGGGGGGGGTGACTCTTCTATACAAGGGGGGGGACTCTTCTATACAAGGGGGGGGACTCTTCTATACAAGGGGGGGGACTCTTCTATACAAGGGGGGGGGGGGTGACTCTTCTATACAAGGGGGGGGACTCTTCTATACAAGGGGGGGACTCTTCTATACAAGGGGGGGACTCTTCTATACAAGGGGGGGGACTCTTCTATACAAGGGGGGGGGGACTCTTCTATACAAGGGGGGGGGACTCTTCTATACAAGGGGGGGGACTCTTCTATACAAGGGGGGGGGGGTGACTCTTCTATACAAGGGGGGGGGACTCTTCTATACAAGGGGGGGTGACTCTTCTATACAAGGGGGGGGTGACTCTTCTATACAAGGGGGGGGGACTCTTCTATACAAGGGGGGGACTCTTCTATACAAGGGGGGGGACTCTTCTATACAAGGGGGGGGGGTGACTCTTCTATACAAGGGGGGGGACTCTTCTATACAAGGGGGGGACTCTTCTATACAAGGGGGGGACTCTTCTATACAAGGGGGGGGACTCTTCTATACAAGGGGGGGGACTCTTCTATACAAGGGGGGGGGGACTCTTCTATACAAGGGGGGGGGTGACTCTTCTATACAAGGGGGGGGACTCTTCTATACAAGGGGGGGGGACTCTTCTATACAAGGGGGGGGACTCTTCTATACAAGGGGGGGACTCTTCTATACAAGGGGGGGGACTCTTCTATACAAGGGGGGGACTCTTCTATACAAGGGGGGGGGGACTCTTCTATACGGGGGGGGGACTTTTCTATACAAGGGGGGACTTTTCTATACAAGGGGGGGACTCTTCTATACTAGGGGGGGGCTCTACTATACAAGGGGGGGGGACTCTTCTATACAAGGGGGGGGACTCTTCTATACAAGGGGGGGGGGAGACTCTTCTATACAAGGGGGGGGACTCTTCTATACAAGGGGGGGGGACTCTTCTATACAAGGGGGGGGGACTCTTCTATACAAGGGGGGGGGACTCTTCTATACAAGGGGGGGACTCTTCTATACAAGGGGGGGGACTCTTCTATACAAGGGGGGGAGACTCTTCTATACAAGGGGGGGACTCTTCTATACAGGGGGGGGGACTCTTCTATACAAGGGTCTTCTATACAAGGGGGACTCTTCTATACAAGGGGGGGACTCTTCTATACAAGGGGGGGGGACTCTTCTATACAAGGGGGGAGACTCTTCTATACAAGGGGGGGGAGTGACTCTTCTATACAAGGGGGGGAGTGACTCTTCTATACAAGGGGGGGAGTGACTCTTCTATACAAGGGGGGGAGTGACTCTTCTATACAAGGGGGGGGAGTGACTCTTCTATACAAGGGGGGGACTCTTCTATACAAGGGGGGGACTCTTCTATACAAGGGGGGGGGTGACTCCTATATAAGGGGGGGGGTGACTCTTCCATACAAGGGGGGGTGACTCCTATATAAGGGGGGGGGTGACTCTTTTATACAAATGGGGTTACTCCTATATAAGGGGGGTGACTCTTCCATATAAGGGGGGGTGACTCCAATATAAGGAAGGTGACTCTTCCATATAGGGGGGTGACTCCTATATAAGGGGGGGTGACTCTTCCATATAAGGGGGGGGTGACTCTTCCATACAAGGGGGGGGGTGACTCCTATATAAGGGGGGGGTGACTCTTCCATATAAGGGGGGGGTGAATCTTCCATACAAGGGGGGGTGACTCCTATATAAGGGGGGGTGACTCTTTTATACAAATGGGGTTACTCCTATATAAGGGGGGTGACTCTTCCATATAAGGGGGGGTGACTCCAATATAAGGAAGGTGACTCTTCCATATAGGGGGGGTGACTCCTATATAAGGGGGGGTGACTCTTCCATATAAGGGGGGGGTGACTCTTCCATTCAAGGGGGGGGGGGGGTGACTCCTATATAAGGGGGGGTGACTCTTTTATACAAATGAGGTTACTCCTATATAAGGGGGGTGACTCCCATATAAGGAAGGTGACTCTTCCATATAGGGGGGGTGACTCCTATATAAGGGGGGGTGACTCTTCCATATAAGGGGGGGGGGTGACTCTTCCATACAAGGGGGGGGTGACTCCTATATAAGGGGGGGTGACTGTTTTATACAAATGAGGTTACTCCTATATAAGGGGGGTGACTCTTCCATATAAGGGGGGGGTGCTCTGCGTCCCTCTCTAATCTGGGACGACTGACTCGATTGGCAGAGAATGTTCCCGGTGGGGGGGCGGGGGGGCATCCATTGGGCGGCAATGTCACCTTCCATCTATTTTGGGCCGGTGTGAGGATGAGATTGGATTGGATGGATAATCCCCCCACCTGTCCCTCTGGAGGGGGGGGCACACGCCATTGTCACAATGCATTGTGTCGGCTGGAAGATATTTGGCCCCCAGGAGCTGATGTGAGTCCAGGAAGCTCAGACAGTCGCCCGGGGCCCCGTCATACATACTCCATGCAGCCCCATCCCCCACCAACATGGAAAATAACGCCTTTCCCTTCCAATACAAATTCCTCCACATTCCCGGCTTATCGTCCAACGTGTCCCGGGGGGGGGGGTGTCTCCCGGGGGAGGGGGGCGGGGAGGGGGGGCAGGGGGTGCGAGCGGTGTGCAAGGATGGAGAGATGGAGGATTATTGGAGTATTTATTCTCCTCCATCCATCCAGTATATGAAATGGGAGGAGCCTACAATCACCCCACCCACACTGCTGATCTACGCCCAGCCCTGGAGGGGGCGCTCTCCTATAAATGTATATCTGTTTGGAAATGATCCCGCCAGGAATCCAGTGATCTCCTCACTTACTGTAGTGACAACGTTTCCTCTGATGCACTGAAATCCCAAACAGTGTTGTCAGCACTACCTACCTCTCCACCGGTGGACTACAGAACACCTTATGAGGAGGACGAGGAGGGGGAGGTGTTTGGTAGTCCAGCAGGAGGAAAACTCAGGAAGGGCTAACGGGGGGGGGGGGGGCAGCACTGAGGTCGGAGTGTCCATACCACCAACAATACAGAGTTGGTTGCTAGGGCACCGGCGGCTGAGCCAAACCCTATAATTACCAATGACAATGTGCAGCCCAGCCGCCAGCGTCTTAGCAACCAATGAAAAAGAACAGGGTTTGGGACTTTGAATGAGGCATATAGACACTTACCTCCATCCCTGACAATAGAAAAAGAGGGAGTTCGGACTTTAAATAAGATGCAATTTCATGCAAACAGTAAGTAAAGTAATTGGTTGCACACATTTGCAAATGCATGGATAAGCTACAGGCCTCGTCACGACTCTCTGCGTAGCAACCGATGACACACAGCCGCCAGCGTCTTAGCAACTGTAACGGTCACCACCGTTTATGATCTTCCATCCACCCAACACAAGGCAGCTTATCCGACACTCTGACAATCCTGCATACACGACCCATTTCCCCAGAATCAAGACGAGACTCAGCTCTGTACTTGTTCCAAAATGTATGAACACTTTAATGGTTTCTTAGCTTGCTTATATTTCCAGTACAACATGCAGGGGCGGACTGACCATTGAGTCACTCGGGCACTGCCCGAGGGCCCCATGCCACTAGGGGGCCCCATCAGGGTTGTCAGGCCCAGTAAAACCAGGGACAGTGTGTACAAATCTGTGTTTTTATTACATCTGTCCCCGATATGTCCGAAACCGACATGCTTTTGATGTGAAAATCCTGATATTTTAGCTGCCCCTCCTCTGCACTGCCTCCTGGCGTGGTGGCCATCTGTAAGCCCGGGGGCCCCATAATCTTCTATTGCCCGGGGGCCCCATGAGTTGTCAGTCCGCCCCTGACAACATGTTAAGATTAATCACAGGAACAATGAAGTCTCCACCCCCCTCATCACACACTGGGGGCTTCCATACAGATTTTAGAGAGACACTTTGGCACCGGTCTATAATAATATGATCTAATTACTACACCTGAGCAGTCACATTCCTTTATCAATAGAAGTCAAACAAAATACCATCACACAATTAGTTCCCCTCAATCCACATCTTTAGACAGACGGCCTGTCTCCGACAGAAAGGTATTTACACCTGGGCATCAATAGGCTTTAAACAGTGTTATCACACAATGAAAAGGTCTAGGAGCAGATCTCAATTAACACCTCTACAGCCTCACACAATGGGAAGGTCTAGGAGCAGACCTCAATTAACACCTCTACAGCCTCACACAATGGGAAGGTCTAGGAGCAGATCTCAATTAACACCTCTACAGCCTCACACAATGGACAATGAAATGTCTTAGGAGTCTATTGACCTGGTTGTGAGTCCACATGAAATCACCTGCAATATGAACTATCAGTGATGTCCCATCTCATGTAATACATGAATTATGATTTACCAGCCACCCTATGCCCAAAAGGGGCACAGGGTGACCTTAGACCCAAGAGTTCTTAGGACCGCTGGCACAGGAGTATCCCCCATCCCTCAAAGGTCTCTGGGCGTCACGGGTCATCCCGTTACAGCAACCAATGACACACAGCCGCCAACGTCTTAGCAACCAATGACACACAGCTGTCAGCGTCTTAGCAACCAATGACACACAGCTGCCAGCATCTTAGCAACCAATGACACACAGCCGTCAGCGTCTTAGCAACCAATGACACAGCCGTCAGCGTCTTAGCAACCAATGACACACAGCCGTCAGCGTCTTAGCAACCAATGACACACAGCCATCAGCGTCTTAGCAACCAATGACACACAGCCGTCAGCGTCTTGGCAACCAATGACACACAGCCGTCAGCGTCTTCGCAACCAATGACAGTCAGCGTCTTAGCAACCAATGGCACACAGCCGTCAGCGTCTTAGCAACCAATGACACACAGCCGCACAGTGTCATTGGTTGCTGTGCCAGAGTCCTAGCAACCAAAGGGTGGAGGGTATTAAAAAGTGGGTGGCATCTGGCATGTCTAGAGCCAAAAAACATCTGCCTGCGGCGGGGCAATGAGCCTAGGCACACCCCAGCTGGTTGGAACTTTACCGTATCAGAGGCCATGCGGCACATTAACTGCATTTAAAAACACGGTGAAAGTTGGGTGAATCTGACGGATCAGAGATTCTTTTTAACTGGACCTTACAAATCTACAATTCGCGCTGCACATTCACACACAACGTACAACCGGAATCCACAATAATTCACACCACTGTGTTGGGGCCCAAAGCAGGCGAGTGGTTTTATCTCAGCAGTTATTGGTCAGAAACGCTGAATGATTGCATTGTGACGCAGACAAGCGCTAGGGGCGGAGCTACAAGTCTATATAATAGGAATGTGAGGTCCGGGAAGGAGGGGGAATATCGGCAAATGATGGTCATGTGACCACCCCAGGAGTGACGGGTTATGTGACCCCCCCAGGAGTGACGGGTTATGTAACCCCCCAGACTGAGGGAGAGTAGTGGCACTACTTCAATAGAAGGAATAATTTACTCCCCACCCACTGCAAAGATAAAAAATAAAAAAATTATGGGTCGGGCCTTTAAATCCTCCCTCTGGCTCCTCCCCTTCAGTCTTACACAGGAGTACTGGCCCCTCCCACCAGTCTTGATCTGCCCCCTGCCAGTCCCTCCCACATGCCATCATCTGCCCCCTGCCAGCCCCTCCCACCAGCCATGATCTGCCCCCTGCCAGCCCCTCCCACTAGCCATGATCTGCCCCCTGCCAGCCCCTCCCACCAGCCATGATCTGCCTGCATTGCATAGAGAAGTACAGAGACCCGGTGATGTCGAGTATTTTCACACTGCGGTTATTTATTCAGTTCTGCGAATTCCCCGACATTCTGAGAAATAAAAACGTGAAATTGAAGTCAGTCGTGCCGACCGCAGATCTCCTCCCCCTCTCCCCTCCCCCTCCCCAAACATAAAGCGCATGGAGGCCTCTGATTGGCCCGGGTGATTCATGAATTGGTTCTGTGTGTGGAGTCCGGAGAGATCGGGGGATGGGAGGCTCCCAATTCTGCATCTGGAACCAATTCCCCCATAATTACACTACAAGGGGGAGGGGGGGGGGTTCTCCATCCTGCAGGTCGCCCCCTCCCCCCTCCTCCTGGCAGACAGAATACGATCGTTCTGTACAGCTGGACCTGGATAGCGATTAATTCCACCACCCAAATTCATTCCGTCCCCCAAATTCATTCCGTCCCCCAAATTCATTCCGCCCCCAAATTCATTCCGTCCACCAAATTCATTCCGTCCCCCAAATTCATTCCGTCCCCCAAATTCATTCCATCCCCCAAATTCATTCCACCCCCCAAATTCATTCCATCCCCCAAATTCATTCCGCCCCCAAATTCATTCCACCCCCCAAATTCATTCCGTCCCCCAAATTCATTCCGCCCCCAAATTCATTCCGTCCCCCAAATTCATTCCGCCTCCAAATTCATTCCGGCTCCAAATTCATTCCGCCCCCCAAATTCATTCTGCCCCCAAATTCCTTCCGTCCCCCAAACTCCCCACCTAAAGCGGAACTCCGGAGAAAAAACAGAGAAATCTCTACAGACCCCGATATGACCTCATAAGAGGAGCTGTGACATCATCAGTGGGCTGTACATAGCCTGTGCAGAAAAAGAGATGTGGGAGGGGCCCAGCAGGCCCAACCCACTACAGGAGGGGGCAGAGACAAGACCAGTTTTCCTGCAGAAGGAGAGAGACCAGAAGTGGGCGGTCTTTATTACAGGAAGTCTCGCATTGGATGACGGCACAGATCTGGGGGAAGATTCCCGGAAGTCACGTGATGATCAATGTTTTGAATGGTCAGGAATGGTTTCATTCATAACAGTCATTACTGTTGTGTGCTGTGATTGGCCCAGGTACCATAGTGAGGTCATAGTGATGTCATAGTGAGGTCATAGTGAGGTCATAGTGAGGTCATAGTGAGGTTCAGGGATTGGGGGACAATTCTGCTTTACAGATTTGTATCAAATAGAAAATATTTTCTCCTTTAATTCATCACCAATGTATCCAAAATACAGAGAGACAGTAACACCGACTACATCCCATCCCAGGAGCCGACATCCCATCCCAGGAGCCGACATCCCATCCCAGGAGCCGACAATCCATCCCAAGAGCCGACATCCCATCCCAGGAGCCGACATCCCATCCCAGGAGCCGACATCCCATCCCAGGAGCCGACAATCCATCCCAAGAGCCGACATCCCATCCCAGGAGCCGACATCCCATCCCAGGAGCCGACAATCCATCCCAGGAGCCGACATCCCATCCCAGGAGCCGACAATCCATCCCAGGAGCCGACAATCCATCCCAGGAGCCGACATCCCATCCCAGGAGCCGACATCCCATCCCAGGAGCCGAAAATCCATCCCAGGAGCTGACAATCCATCCCAGGAGCCGACATCCCATCCCAGGAGCCGAAAATCCATCCCAGGAGCCGACATCCCATCCCAGGAGCCGACAATCCATCCCAGGAGCCGACATCCCATCCCAGGAGCCGACAATCCATCCTAAGAGCCGACATCCCATCCCAGGAGCTGACAATCCATCCCAGGAGCCAACATTCCATCCCAGGAGCTGACAGTCCATCCCAGGAGCCGACAATCCATCCCAGGAGCCGACATTCCATCCCAGGAGACGACATCCCATCCCAGATTCCACCCAGATACCAACCAGAGTCCCCCTAGATCCACAGAACCCAATCAGAGTCACCCAATGTAAGGGACATTCTTCTCACTGATCACCAATGTAAGGGACATTCTTCCCACTGATCACCAATGTAAGGGACATTCTTCTCACTGATCACCAATGTAAGGGACATTCTTCCCACTGATCACCAATGTAAGGGACATTCTTCTCACTGATCACCAATGTAAGGGACATTCTTCCCATACAGATCACCAATGGACATTCTTCCCACTGATCACCAATGTAAGGGACATTCTTCCTGATCACTGATCACCAATGTAAGGGACATTCTTCTCACTGATCACCAATGTAAGGAACATTCTTCTCACTGACATTCTTCTTCCCACTGATCACCAATGTAAGGGACATTCTTCTCACTGATCATCAATGTAAGGAACATTCTTCTCACTGATCACCAATGTAAGGAACATTCTTCCCACTGACCACCAATAAAGGGGACATTTTTCCCACTGATCACCAATGTAAGGGACATTCTTCTCACTGATCACCAATGTAAGGGACATTCTTCTCACTGATCACCAATGTAAGGGACATTCTTCTCACTGATCACCAATGTAAGGGACATTCTTCCCACTGATCACCAATGTAAGGGACATTCTTCTCACTGATCACCAATGTAAGGGACATTCTTCTCACTGATCACCAATGTAAGGGACATTCTTCTCACTGATCACCAATGTAAGGGACATTCTTCCCACCGATCACCAATGTAAGGGACATTCTTCCCACTGATCACCAATGTAAGGGACATTCTTCCCACTGATCACCAATGTAAGGGACATTCTTCTCACTGATCACCAATGTAAGGGACATTCTTCTCACTGATCACCAATGTAAAGGACATTCTTCTCACTGATCACCAATGTAAAGGACATTCTTCTCACTGATCACCAATGTAAGGGACATTCTTCTCACTGATCACCAATGTAAGGGACATTCTTCTCACTGATCACCACTGTAAGGGACATTCTTCCCACTGATCACCAATGTAAGGGACATTCTTCTCACTGATCACCAATGTAAGGGACATTCTTCTCACTGATCACCAATGTAAGGGACATTCTTCTCACTGATCACCAATGTAAGGGACATTCTTCTCACTGATCACCAATGATGATCGATATGGAAAGTTCCTCGGCACAGTGACTGCGATTCGTCGGGCAGCACTGGGATCGGACTCTACCTGCATGGAGTTTGTATGTTTCCTCCGGGGTCTCCGGTCTCCTCCGACACTCCAATGCAGGAAGGTTATTTGGCTCCTGTCTATGTGGTCCCCAGTATTTGAGTTGGGGGGTCTTAGATTGTAAGCTCCTGGGGACAGGGATTGATGTGAATGTACAATATATATATATAAATACCCCTCCCCCTCCTCGGAGGATATAAGGGGGGGGACTCACCTTCTGCACGCCGGCGCTCAGCTCCATGCCGGAGATTCTTCTCCTCCGATCCTCACTGAGCTCCACTCTCACCTCCTCACTATAAAAACTCTGCCAGCCAATCCCTGGCCAGAGAACTTGCAGCCAATCAGGGAGTGGCAGAGGGGAACACCCAGCCGAGTCCAGGAATGATTCACTCCGGATCTCATTTCTACTTCTTCCTTTAAAGGAATTGGAATGTAGAGCTGACCGCTGCAGGTGACCGGCTAATGTGTGGCCCCCGGGGGCCCAGAGTAGTGCTGGGTCCCCAATGACTCCTAGGGACACCTTGTATGTCATTGTCACCTAGGAACCGCCCCGCGGGACGCCGTCCGCTGCGATACGTCTTCACATTCACCCCAAGAGCTTACACTCCACCCCCCATCTACAGACATTCACCCCAAGAGCTTACACTCCACCCCCCATCTACAGACATTCACCCCAAGAGCTCACACTCCACCCCCCCTATCTACAGACATTCACCCCAAGAGCTTACACTCCAACCCCCCCACCTACAGACATTCACCCCAAGAGCTTACACTCCACCCCCCCTATCTACAGACATTCACCCCAAGAGCTTACACTCCACCCCCCCCATCTACAGACATTCACCCCAAGAGCTTACACTCCACCCCCCCATCTACAAACATTCACCCCAAGAGCTTACACTCCACCCCCCCATCTACAAACATTCACCCCAAGAGCTTACACTCCAACCCCCCCATCTACAAACATTCACCCCAAGAGCTTACACTCCAACCCCCCCATCTACAGACATTCACCCCAAGAGCTCACACTCCACCCCCCCATCTACAGACATTCACCCCAAGAGCTTAAACGCCAACCTCCCACCTACAGACATTCACCCCAAGAGCTTACACTCCAACCCCCATCTACAGACATTCACCCCAAGAGCTTACACTCCACCCCCCCCCATCTACAGACATTCACCCCAAGAGCTCACACTCCACCCCCCCATCTACAGACATTCACCCCAAGAGCTTACACTCCACCCCCCCCCATCTACAGACATTCACCCCAAGAGCTCACACTCCACCCCCCATCTACAGACATTCACCCCAAGAGCTTACACTCCACCCCCCATCTACAGACATTCACCCCAAGAGCTCACACTCCACCCCCCCTATCTACAGACATTCACCCCAAGAGCTTACACTCCAACCCCCCCACCTACAGACATTCACCCCAAGAGCTTACACTCCACCCCCCCTATCTACAGACATTCACCCCAAGAGCTTACACTCCACCCCCCCCATCTACAGACATTCACCCCAAGAGCTTACACTCCACCCCCCCATCTACAAACATTCACCCAAGAGCTTACACTCCACCCCCCCATCTACAAACATTCACCCCAAGAGCTTACACTCCAACCCCCCCATCTACAAACATTCACCCCAAGAGCTTACACTCCAACCCCCCCATCTACAGACATTCACCCCAAGAGCTCACACTCCACCCCCCCATCTACAGACATTCACCCCAAGAGCTTACACGCCAACCTCCCACCTACAGACATTCACCCCAAGAGCTTACACTCCAACCCCCATCTACAGACATTCACCCCAAGAGCTTACACTCCACCCCCCCCCATCTACAGACATTCACCCCAAGAGCTCACACTCCACCCCCCCATCTACAGACATTCACCCCAAGAGCTTACACGCCAACCTCCCACCTACAGACATTCACCCCAAGAGCTTACACTCCAACCCCCATCTACAGACATTCACCCCAAGAGCTCACACTCCACCCCCCCATCTACAGACATTCACCCCAAGAGCTTACACGCCAACCTCCCCTATCTACACTCCAACCCCCATCTACAGACATTCACCCCAACTCCAACCCCATCTACAGACATTCACCCCAAGAGCTTACACTCCACCCCCCCATCTACAGACATTCACCCCAAGAGCTTACACTCCAACCCCCATCTACAGACATTCACCCAAGAGCTCACACTCCAACCCCCCATCTACAGACATTCACCTCAAGAGCTCACACTCCACCCCCCTGTAACGGTCACCACCGCTTACGACCTTCCATCCAACCACGACAAGCTTATGCGACATGTGTGCCCAGATTGCATAGCTAACCGCTTTTGATATTTGAAGACATCCTGCAAACATGAATTATTATTAATGTCCCTTATTAATGTCTTCTGTAATATATGAATTATGATTCTTTGTCACCCTATGGCCCTAGTGGACATAAGGTGACCCTAGACATAGGAATATCTCAGTCTGTCACGGGCCATTCCGTTACACCCCCCATCTACAGACATTCACCCCAAGAGCTTACACTGCAACCCCCCCATCTACAGACATTCACCCCAAGAGCTTACACTCCAACCCCCCCATCTACAGACATTCACCCCAAGAGCTCACACTCCACCCCCCCATCTACAGACATTCACCCCAAGAGCTCACACTCCCCCCCCATTTACAGACATTCACCCCAAGAGCTCAGACTCCACCCCCCCCATCTACAGACATTCACCCCAAGAGCTCACACTGATGGACCTCTCATGGACCTCTCATGGATCTCTCATGGACCTCTCATGGACCTCTCATTGGGACACTTAGGAGAACGTTGGGACACATAGGAGGATATTGGGACTCATAGGGGAACATTGGGACACCTAGGAGAACGTTGGGAGATGTAGGAGAACGTTGGGAGATGTAGGAGAACATTGGGAAACCTAGGAGAACGTTGGGACTCATTAGAGAACAGTGGGACACCTATGAGAACACTGGGACACCTAGGAGAACATTGGGACATCTAGGAGAACGTTGGGACACCTAGGGGAACATTGGGACACATAGGAGAACATTAGGAAACCTAGGAGAACGTTGGGACACCTAGGAGAACGTTGGGACACCTAGGGGAACGTTGGGAGATGTAGGAGAACATTGGGAAACCTAGGAGAACGTTGGGACTCATAAGAGAACAGTGGGACACCTAGGAGTTCATTGGGAAACCTAGGAGAACGTTGGGACTCATAGGAGGACATTGGGACATCTAGGAGAACGTTGGGACTCATAAGAGAACAGTGGGACACCTAGGGGAACTTTGGGACACCTAGGGGAACGTTGGGACACCTAGGAGAACGTTGGGACACCTAGGAGAACATTGGGACATCTAGGAGAACATTGGGACACATCGAAGAACGTTGGGACACATAGGAGAACGTATACCCTCCCTCTTCTACTCAGATCTCAGGTATCCCCTCCCCCTTTTACTCAGATCTCAAGTGTCCCCTCCCCATTTTACTCAGATCTCAGGTGTCCCCTCCCCCTTTTACTCAGATCTCAGGTGTCCCCTCCTCCGTTTACTCAGATCTCAGGTATCCCCTCCCCCTTTTACTCAGATCTCAGGTATCCCCTCCCCCTTTTACTCAGATCTCAGGTATCCCCTCCCCCTTTTCCTCAGATCTCAGGTATCCCCTCCCCCTTTTACTCAGATCTCAGGTGTCCCCTCCCCCTTTTACTCAGATCTCAGGTGTCCCCCTCCCCCTTTTACTCAGATCTCAGGTGTCCCCTCCTCCGTTTACTCAGATCTCAGGTATCCCTTCCCCCTTTTACTCAGATCTCAGGTGTCCCCTCCCCCTTTTACTCAGATCTCAGGTATCCCCTCCCCCTTTTACTCAGATCTCAGGTATCCCCTCCCCCTTTTACTCAGATCTCAGGTGTCCCCTTCCCCTTTTACTCAGATCTCAGGTGTCCCCTCCCCCTTTTACTCAGATCTCAGGTGTCCCCTCCTCCGTTTACTCAGATCTCAGGTATACCCTCCCCCTTTTACTCAGATCTCAGGTGTCCCCTCCCCCTTTTACTCAGATCTCAGGTATCCCCTCCCCCTTTTACTCAGATCTCGGGTGTCCCCTCCCCCTTTTACTCAGATCTCGGGTGTCCTCTCCCCCGTTTACTCAGATCTCGGGTGTCCTCTCCCCCGTTTACTCAGATCTCAGGTATCCCCTCCCCCTTTTACTCAGATCTCAGGTATCCCCTCCCCCTTTTACTCAGATCTCAGGTATCCCCTCCCCCTTTTACTCAGATCTCACGTGTTCTTAGTGGTAAAACGTCTTTCTTCTCCTTCTGAGAACGAATGTTCTCCGCTTCATAAATTGGATGCCGGAGGAGAAGGTTTTTCTCTGAGAATTGAAATGAGATAAATTATCTCTGTTTAATAAATATACACCTAAAGTTGTAGGGGCGGAGCTTCTTCCATTGTATGTTAATGAGGACAGCCTCACTCTGACATTGTTCATACAACCCTCCTGTGACGGGAGTCCCTTTGGGCGAGGGGCCCGTGGAATCCAGAAACCCTTGGAGAGGTTGGGAATCCCTTGTTTCAGCTCCCCCGACCCCTCCTATGTGTAAGTTACCACGTGACTCTAATAGGGGCCCAGAGAACCCCCCACTATGATCTGTGTGGGTCACACTCACTGAACAGCCGCACCGGAATGTTGTGTATATGTATATAGATTGTACATTGTCTCATACTATGGTGTGATCTCTGCTGGGATGGTTTGGGGTGTGGCTGTATTCCATTGTGCTAGTGTGTCTGTCTGCCTTGGGAGAAAGGTATTATGGGATGTGTTTGTGTATTTGCTGTGAAGAGGGAGCCAACAGCTCTCCCTGCTGATTGGACAGTCTACCCCGCCCGGAATGCAAAGGGAGGGGGATTGTCCCGAGTGTTACCTCTATGTTCCAATTAACCATTCATGTTTAGCAACCAAACGAGTTCTGCCCTGTTATTGGTTGTCATCGGTTGGAATATCTGATCTCTTTATTCAGACTGGAGGGAGTGGAATATGAGGGAAGCACTCAAACGGAGTGGGAGGGACATTTTGTTACACATCCCCCTCCTCCCCTTTCCTTGCCGTGTGAATGAGACCCAAAACCCGCCCACCTTCAGGTGATCTTCAGCTGTACGGGGGCTCCTCTGTATGCGAATCTCTCATGGATCTCTCACAGACCTCTCATGGATCTCTCACAGACCTCTCATGGATCTCTCACAGACCTCTCATGGATCTCTCACAGATCTCTCACAGACCTCTCATGGACCTCTCATGGATCTCTCATGGATCTCTCACAGACCTCTCATGGATCTCTCACAGATCTCTCACAGACCTCTCATGGACCTCTCATGGATCTCTCATGGATCTCTCACAGACCTCTCATGGATCTCTCACAGATCTCTCACAGACCTCTCATGGATCTCTCACAGACCTCTCATGGATCTCTCACAGACCTCTCATGGATCTCTCACAGATCTCTCACAGACCTCTCATGGACCTCTCATGGATCTCTTATGGATCTCTCATGGATTTCTCATGGTCCTCTCATGGATCTCTCATGGATATCTCATGGTCCTCTCATGGATCTCTCATGGATTTCTCATGGTCCTCTCATGGATCTCTCATGGATCTCTCATGGTCCTCTCATGGATCTCTCATGGACCTCTCATGGTCCTCTCATGGATCTCTCATGGTCCTCTCATGGTTCTCTCATGGATCTCTCATGGATCTCTCATGGTCCTCTCATGGATCTCTCATGGTCCTCTCATGGATCTCTCATGGTCCTCTCATGGTCCTCTCATGGATCTCTCATGGTCCTCTCATGGTTCTCTCATGGATCTCTCATGGATCTCTCATGGTCCTCTCATGGATCTCTCATGGACCTCTCATGGTCCTCTCATGGATCTCTCATGGTCCTCTCATGGTCCTCTCATGGATCTCTCATGGTCCTCTCATGGTTCTCTCATGGATCTCTCATGGATCTCTCATGGTCCTCTCATGGATCTCTCATGGACCTCTCATGGTCCTCTCATGGATCTCTCATGGTCCTCTCATGGTTCTCTCATGGTCCTCTCATGGTCCTCTCATGGATCTCTCATGGTCCTCTCATGGATCTCTCATGGACCTCTCATGGTCCTCTCATGGATCTCTCATGGTCCTCTCATGGTTCTCTCATGGTCCTCTCATGCCGTCTCGCACACTCTATTTTCTTTTACGGGTATCAAATGTCTTTATTTATTTTACATTTCATAAAATCTTTTGTTTTATGAGAAAGGATTCCCAGAGCGCCGAGGGCCGGATCATGACATCACTGAGCAGAGACGACTCCTTGTCTGATTGGCTCCTCTGGGATCCTACAATCTGGTTGGCTGTTTGGTGACACACGTTCTTCAGGCATCACAGACAGTTTATATTTCAGAGCTTCTATTAAATGACGATGACTGCGACTTTAAAAATATCCCGGAATTTTTATCCGATTCTCTTGTAAACGGCGATGGTCTCTGTCGCTATGGTTACGTCTTTGTTTGCGGCAGAGGTGCTGAAAAAATATTTTTCTTGTTTGGTGAAAATCCAGGAAGAATGTTTCTTTTGGATAATTCATCGTCTTCTCTGAATTCCGCACCTAAAATTAGAGTGTGAACCGGCCAACAAACACCCGGCGTCACCGCAAAGAGAGTCCGGCGGCGTCACCGCAAAGAGAGTCCGGCGGCGTCACCGCGGAGAGAGTCAGGGAAGAGGGGGTCACCGCGAAAAGAGTTTGAGGGCGTCACCCCGAAAAGTACGGGGGCGTCACTGCGGAAAGAGTACAAGGGGTCACCGCAGAGTGAGTCTGGGGGGAGGGGGGTCACCATGGAGAGAGTCCGGGGGGGGTCTTTGTGGAGAGGGTCCGGGGGCGTCACTGTTGAGAGTCGGGGGGGTTTCCGTGGGGGAGGGGGTCACTGTTGAGAGTCGGGGGATTTCCGTGGGGGAGGGGGTCACCGTTGATAGTCGGGGGGGTTTCCGTGGGGGAGGGGGGTCACCGTTGAGAGTCGTGGGGTTTCCGTGGGGAAGGGGGTCACTATGGAGAGTCGGGCGGGTTTCTGAGGAGGGGTCACTGTTGAGAGTCGGGGGGTTTCCGTGGGGGAGGGGGGTCACTATGGAGAGTCAGGGGGGGTTTCCGTGTGGGGGGGAGAAGTCATCGTGGAGAGTCGGGGGGGTTTCTGTGTGGGGGGGAGGGGTCACTGCGGAGAGTCGAGGGGTTTCCGTGTGGGGGGGGTCACCATTGAGAGTCGGGGTGAGTTTCCGTGGGGGAGGGTTCACTATGGAGAGTCGGGGATGTTTCCATGTGGGGGGGTCACCGTGGAGAGTCGGGGGGAGGAGTCACCGTTGAGAGTTGGGGGGAGTTTCCGTGGGGGAGGGGGTCACCGTTGAGAGTCGGGGGGAGTTTCCGTGGGGGAGGGTTCACTATGGAGAGTCGGAGGTGTTTCCGTGTGGGGGGGGGGTCACCGTTGAGAGTCGGGGGGAGTTTCCGTGGAGGAGGGGGTCACCGTTGAGAGTCGGGGGGTTTCTGTGGGGGAGGGTTCACTATGGAGAGTCGGGGGGTTGTTTCTGTGTGGGGGGAGGGGTCACCGTGGAGAGTCGGGGGGTTTCTGTGTGTGGGGGAGGGGTCAGCGTGGAGAGTCAGGGGGGGGATTCGTGGGGGGAGGGGTCACTATGGAGAGCCGGGGGGGTTTCTGTGTGTGGGGGAGGGGTCAGCGTGGAGAGTCGGGGGGGGTTTCCGCGTGGGGGAGGGGTCAGCGTGGAGAGTCGGGGGGGTTTCTGTGTGAAGGGGGGGTCACCATGGAGAGTCGGGGGGGTTTCTGTGTGAAGGGGGGGGTCACCATGGAGAGTCAGGGGGGGGGATTCGTGGGGGGATTGGTCACTATGGAGAGTCGGGGGGCAGGGTCAGCAAGGAGAATCGGGGGGGTTTCCGTGTGGGGGAGGGGTCAGCATGAAGAGTCGGGGGGGGGGGTTTCCGCGTGGGGGGGAGGGGTCATAGAGGAGAGTCGGGGGGGGTTTCTGTGTGGGGGGGAGGGATCACTATGGAGAGTCGGGGGGGTTTCCGTGTGGGGGGGAGGGGTCACCATGGAGAGTCGGGGGTGGGGGGGGAGGGGTCAGCGTCTGGCGCTCTCTCCGGATAGTAGTGAATGGGATACAATGTAACGAGATGATAGATCCGGAAGTCAATAATAAACAATCGTCCTCCTCGCAATGCGCTGGATTGGCGCCGATCCATCGATCGTTCTTCTGGGGAATCCGGAGCGTCTCGTCTATTTAAAGCTCCGGATCTTCTGTCTGGAATTCTGGGAATGTTTGAAATTCATCCGGCGAGACGATCGGAACGTCACAATCCTCAGTGAAGTGTTACGGATCGGCGGAGGAACGATCGATGAGTGAATGTGCGATCCTCGGATCCAACCAGCAGATCGATCTCCGGACTTCTCTTCGATCGTATATCAGAGGATCCGCCCCATTGGTCAGACGCCGCCGTTCTCCTTCACGTCACCCCATTTACAGAGCCGACGCGTTTCCCAACGATCGATACGAACGATCGCCTAGCACAGCGAATGTGGGGGGATGGGCACATCAGAGCGCCCCCTGCTGTCTGTCCCATTGGAGCGCCGCTCTATAATGACATGAAACCCCCACAGGGGGGCGCTCAGGAAGGGAAAGAACAATTTGACCCCGCCCCCTCCTCTAGCCAAGCCCCTCCCCCCAATCTCCACTGATAATAAATGGAGCTCCGGCTACAATACTCACCTCCTGGCCAGAGCCGCCCCCGGCACTAATTCATATAACCCACTTCCCCTGAGCCCCTCCCCCGAGGTGATGTCATCCTTCAGAGAACCAATGAGGAGAAATCATTACTGAATAATATTCATGAGATGTCTGAAGACCCCTCCCCCGCACCCCCCATACCTGTCAGTGCCCCATTCCTCCCCTCCCCCTTCGAGGTGTTCCCTCCCAAAGATCACAGGACTCCTCCCACAATACCTTCATCTGATCTTCTCTCCAGAAGGATGGCACCATCTTTGTTCAGGCCTCTCCCGGGGTCATCTTCTTCCTGGACTGAGATGTGAGTCCTGGTGCCTGTGTAGTTCCTGGGTGTTCACAAATGTCTGACACAGATCAGCCCCTGCTGCCGTCTCTCACCTTGTGACTTGTTACAATGTACAGTCTGATCGCTGGGGGAGGGGAGACTGATAATGTCATCCCAGCCCAGGAAGAGTCACTGACTGGAGACAGAGGGTGCAATTGTATTGATGAAGTCCCCTGTGGGAGGGGCCGTGTCCCCCTTTGGGAGGGGCCGTGTACTACACCGCTACTACACCACTACAACACCGCTACTACAACACTAATACACCACTACTACACCGCTACTACACAACTACTTCATTACTACTACACTGCTACTACACAACTACTTCATTAATACTACGCCACTACTACACCACTACTACACCGCTACTACACCACTACTACACCACTACTACACCACTACTACACAACTACTTCATTACTACTACACTGCTACAACACAACTACTTCATTAATACTACACCGCTACTACACCGCTACTACACAACTACTTCATTACTACTACACCGCTACAACACAACTACTTCATTATGACTACACCGCTACTACACAACTACTTCATTAATACTATGCCCCTACTACACCGCTACTACACAACTACTTCATTAATACTACACCGCTACTACACCACTACTACACCGCTACAACACAACTACTTCATTAATACTACACCGCTACTACACCGCTACTACACAACTACTTCATTAATACTACACCGCTACTACACCACTACTACACCGCTACTACACAACTACTTCATTAATACTACCGCTACTACACCACTACTACACCGCTACTACACAACTACTTCATTACTACTACACCGCTACAACACAACTACTTCATTAATACTACACCGCTACTACACCACTACTACACCGCTACTACACAACTACTTCATTACTACTACACCGCTACAACACAACTACTTCATTAATACTACACCGCTACTACACCGCTACTACACAACTACTTCATTAACACTATGCCCCTACTACACCGCTACTACACAACTACTTCATTAATACTACACCGCTACTACACCACTACTACACCGCTACTACACAACTACTTCATTACTACTACACCGCTACAACACAACTACTTCATTAATACTACACCGCTACTACACCACTACTACAACACTACTACACCGCTACTACACAACTACTTCATTAATACTACGCCGCTACTACACCACTACTACACTGCTACTACACAACTACTTCATTAACCACTTCAGGCCCGCGCTACCGTCGGATGACGGCTACAGCGCGGGCCTGAATATCCAACATGCCGTCATTTGACGGCATCTCCTTTAGGCGTTCCCAGCGCACGCTGTACAGCGCGCTGCGGGGAAGCCCTGTGTTGTCCGTGTCGATTGGACACGGCCAATCACAGATCGCGGCGAACGGCCAATCAGAGTGTCCGTTTGCGATGCGATCTGTGGGCGAATGAGAGATGATCTCTCATAGATCATCTCTCATTGCCGTGTTACACAGAGACAGCGTCCTGTCTCTGGAGGGGAGGAGCCCGATCTGTGTTCCTTCCTACATAGGGACACAGATCGGTCACCCCCCCAGTCACCCCCCCCCTCCCCCCACAGTTAGAACAGACCCAGGGAACACATTTAACCCCTTCCTCACCCCCTAGTTTTAACCCCTTCAATGCCAGTCACATTTATACTGTAATTAGTGCATTTTTATAGCACAGATTGCAGTATAAATGTGAATGGCGCCAAAAATGTGTCAAAAGTTATAATAAAATAATAATTCTGTCCCCTATTTTGTAAGCGCTTTAACTTTTGCGCAAACCAGACGCTTATTGCGATTTTTTTTTACCAAAAATATAAAGAAAAGAATACGTATCGCCCTAAACTGAGGAAAAAATGTTTTTTTTTTAAATTGGGATATTTATTATAGCAACAAGTAAATAATACTACTACACCGCTACTACACCACTACTACACCACTAACACCAACTACACAAATATTCACTACTACACATTTTGTACGCTACTTCATTAATACACTACTACACCGCTTTTTTTTTACTACACCGCTACTACACCACTACTACACAACTACTACTACTAACACTGAGGAAAAAATGTTTTTTTACTTTACTACTACTACTGCTACTACACCGCTACTACACCATACATGCTACTACACCGCTACTACACCACTACTACACTACTACACAACTACTTCACTGCTACTACACACTACTACTTCACTGCTACTACACTACTACACCACTACTACACTGCTACTACACCACTACTACTTCACTACTACACCGCTACACTGCTACTACACCTACCACACCGCTACTACTACTACACCACTACTACCGCTACTACACTGCTACTACACTGCTACCACACCGCTACTACACTGCTACTACACCACTACTACTTCACCACTACACTTCACTACTACACTGCTACTACACCGCTACTACACTGCTACTACAACCACTACTACTACACTCCTACACCACTAAAAACTACTACACTGCTACTACACCACTACTACACTGCTACTACACCACTATTACTACTTCACTACTACTACCGCTACTACACACCACTACTACACCACTACTACACTACTATTACACTGCTACTACACCGCTACTACACCGCTACTACACCGCTACTACACCACTGCTACTACACTGCTACTACACCACTACTACACCACTGCTACTACACTGCTACTACACCACTACTACTTCACTACTACACTGCTACTACACCACTACTACACCACTACACCAACTTCACTACTACTAAACCACTACTACTTCGCTACTACTACTCCACCACTGCTACTACACTGCTACTACACCACTACTACTTCACCGCTACTACACTGCTACTACACCACTACACCTACTACTACACCACTACTTCTACTACTACACCGCTACTACATACTACACTACTACACCACTGCTACCACACCGCTACTACACTGCTACTACACCTACTACACCCCTACTACACTGCTACCACACCACTACTACACTGCTACTACACTACTACTTCTGCTACTACATACTACCACTCTACTTACTACTACACCGCGCTACTACACCCTACTACATCGCTACTACACCACTACTACACTACACTGCTACTACACCTCTACTACTTGCTAACTACTACACTGCTACTAAACCACTACTACTACTTCACTGCTTCTACTCACTACTACACCACTACTTCACACCGCTACTACACTGCTACTACACCACTACTACACCGCTACTACACCCCTACTAAACTGCTACCACACCACTACTACACAGCTACTAACTACTACACTGCTACTACACCTACTACCACTACTACTACTACCACACTACTACCACTACTACTACTACACCACTACTACTACTACTACACCCACACTACTACTACACCCACACTAGTACCACTACTACACCCACACTACTACTACTACTACTACTACTACTACACCCACACTACTACACCTACACTACTACTACACATCGCTACTAGACCACTACACTGCTACTACACCACTACTACACTGCTACTACACCACTACTACTTCGCTACTACACCACTACTACACTGCTACCATACACCACTACTACTACTACACACCGCTACTACACTGCTACTACACCACTACTACACCACTACTACACCACTACTACAACACACCACTACTACACTGCTACTACACCACTACTACACTGCTACTAAACACCACTACTACTGCTTCTACACTGCTACTACACCACTACTACACCGCTACAAAACCACTACTACACTGCTACTACACCGCTACTCCACCGCTTACACCACTACTACACCACTGCTACTACACCACTACTACTACACTGCTACTACACCACTACTACGCTTTACACTTACTACACCACTACTACACTGCTACTACACCGCTACTCCACTTCACACTACACCGCTACTACATTACTACTACACTGCTACTACACCACTACTACTACTCATTACACCACTACTACTACACTGCTACTACACCTACTACACCACTACTACACTGCTACTACACCACTGCTACTACCACTACTACTTCACTGCTACTACACTGCTACTACACTACTACACCGCTACTACCACTACTACACTGCTACTACACCACTACTTTATTACTACTACACTTCACTACTACACTGCTACTACACGCTACTACACCTACTACACCACTACTACACTGCTACTACACTGCTACTACAAAACTACTACACTGCTTCTACACCGCTACTTCATACTTACCGCTACTACACTGCTACTACACTGCTACTACATCGCTACTACACCGCTACTCCACTACTACACCACTACTACATTACTACTGCTACTACATACACCGCTACTACACTGCTACACTGCTATACATCGCTACTACACCACTACTACACTGCTACTACACACTACTACTTCATTACTACACTGCTACTACACCGCTACCACACCGCTACTACACTGCTACTACACTGCTACTACACCACACCACTACTACACCACTACTACACCACTACTACACTGCTACTACACCGCTACCACACTACTACACCAGCTACTACACTGCTACTACACCCCCCTACTACATCGCTACCACACCACTACTACACTGCTACGACCACTACTACAACCACTACTACTACATCGCTACTACATGCTACTTACACACTACACCACTACTACTTCACTACCGCTACTACACCACTACTACACTGCTACTACTACTACACCGCACTACTCTACATACTACTAAACTGCTACTACACCACTACTACACCGCTACTACACACTACACCCGCTACTACACTGCTTACTACACTGCACTAACACAAACAACTACTAACTGCTACACCACTACTACTTCACACCACTACTACGCCGCTACTACACCGCTACTACACCACTACTACACTGCTACTACACTGCTACTACACACCGCTACTACACTGCTACTACAACTACTACTACACTGCTACTACACCACTACTACTATACTACACTGCTACTACACCGCTACTACACCTACTACCACTACACTGCTACTACACTGCTACTACACCACTACTACACTGCTACTACACCACTACTACGCTACTACACCGCTACTACACCACTACTACTACACTACTTACTACACCGCTACCAATACTACACGCTAACACATCGCTACTACACTGCTACTAAACCACTACTACTTCACTACTACACCGCTACTACACCACCTACTACTACCGCTTCTACACCACTACTTTATTACTACTACACCACTACTACACTGCTACTGCTACTACACCACTACTACTGCTACTACACCAATACTACACCACTGCTACTACACTGCTACACTGCTACTACAACACTACTACTACACTGCTACTACACCACTACTACACTGCTACTACACTGCTACTACAACACTACTACTTCACTACTACACACTGCTACTACAACACTACTACTAAACTGCTACTACGCCGCTACTACACCGCTACTACACTGCTACTACACTGCTACTACACCACTACTACTTCACTACTACACCGCTACTACACTGCTACTACACTGCTACCACACTGCTACTACACCACTACTACACTGCCACTACACCACTACTACACTGCTACTACACCGCTAACACATCGCTACTACACTGCTACTAAACCACACTACTTCGCTACTACACCACTACTACACTGCTACTACACCACTACTACACTGCTACTCCACCGCTAACACATCTATACCACTACTACTTATACACCGCTACTACACCACTACTACTACACCGCTACCACTACTTTATTACTAATACACCACTACTACACCACTACTACTACACCAATACTACACCACTGCTACTACACTGCTACTACTTCACTACTACACCGCTACTACACCACTACTACACTGCTTCTACACTGCTACTACTTCACTACTACACTGCTACAAAACCACTACCACTTCGCTACTACACTGCTACTCCACCGCTTCTACACCACTACTACACCACTACTTCATTACTACTACACTGCTACTACACTGCTACTACACTGCTACTACACTGCTACTACATCGCTACTACACAGCTACTACACCACTACTACACTGCTACTACACCACTACTACTTCATTACTATACTGCTACTACACCGCTACTACACTGCTACTACACCACTACTACACCACTACTTCATTACTACTACACTGCTACTACACTGCTACTACACTGCTACTACATCGCAACTACACAGCTACTACACCACTACTACACTGCTACTACACCACTACTACTTCATTACTACACTGCTACTACACCGCTACCACACCGCTACTACACTGCTACTACACCACTACTACACTGCTACTACACCACTACTTCATTACTACTACACCACTACTACACTGCTACTACATCGCTACTACACTGCTACTACACCACTACTACACTGCTACTACACCACTACACCACTACACTACTACACCGCTCACACCGCTGCTACTACACTGCTACTACACTACTACACCGCTACTACACACCTACACTGCTACTACACTACTCACTACTTCATTTACTACTACACTGCTACTACACTGCTACTACACCACTACTACACTGCACCCACTACTACACCACTACTTCATTACTACTACACCACTACTACACTGCTACTACACCACTACTACTTCATTACTACACCGCTACTACACACACTACTACACTGCTACCACACCACTCTACACACTACTACAACTACTACTTCATACACCACTACTACTACACCACACTGCTACTACACCACCCCTACTACATCGCTACTACACTACTACACCCCTACTACACCACTACTACACAACTACTACACAGCTAGTACACCACTACTACACTACTACTAAACTGCTACTCTACACCACTACTACGCCGCTACCACTACTTCATTACTACTACACCACTACTACACTGCTACTACACCACTACTACTTCATTACTACACCGCTACCACACCGCTACTACACTGCTACTACACTGCTACTACACCCCTACTACATCGCTACCACACCACTACTACACAGCTACTACACCACTACTACACTGCTACTACACTGCTACTACACCACTACTACTTTACTACCACACTGCTACCATACTGCTACTACACCCCTACTACATCGCTACTACACCACTACTACACCCCTACTACACCACTACTACACAACTACTACACAGCTAGTACACCGCTACTACACTGCTACTACAACACTACTACTAAACTGCTACTACACCACTACTACACTGCTGTTACACCACTACTACGCCGCTACTACACCGCTACTACACTGCTACTACACCACTACTACTTCACTACTACACCGCTACTACACTGCTACTACACTGCTACCACACTGCTACTACACCACTACTACACCACTACTACACTGCTACTACACCGCTAACACATCGCTACTACACTGCTACTAAACCACTACTACTTCGCTACTACACCGCTACTACACCACTACTACACTGCTACTCCACCGCTTCTACACCACTAATTTATTACTACTACACCACTACTACACTGCTACTACACCACTACTACTACACTGCTACTACACCAATACTACACCACTGCTACTACACTGCTACTATTTCACTACTACACCGCTACTACACCACTACTACACCACTACTACACCGCTACTACACTGCTACTACAACACTACTACTAAACTGCTACTACACCACTACTACACTGCTACTACGCCGCTACTACACTGCTACTACACTGCTACTACACCACTACTACTTCACTACTACACCGCTACTACACTGCTACTACACTGCTACCACACTGCTACTACACCACTACTACACCACTACTACACTGCCACTACACCACTACTACACTGCTACTACACCGCTAACACATCGCTACTACACTGCTACTAAACCACTACTACTTCGCTACTACACCGCTACTACACCACTACTACACTGCTACTCCACCGCTTCTACACCACTACTTTATTACTACTACACCACTACTACACTGCTACTACACCGCTACTACACCACTACTACTACACTGATACTACACCAATACTACACCACTGCTACTACACTGCTACTACTTCACTACTACACCGCTATTACACTGCTACTACACCACTACTACACTGCTTCTACACTGCTACTACTTCACTACTACACTGCTACAAAACCACTACCACTTCGCTACTACACCGCTACTCCACCGCTTCTACACCACTACTACACCACTACTTCATTACTACTACACTGCTACTACACTGCTACTACATCGCTACTACACAGCTACTACACCACTACTACACTGCTACTCCACCGCCTCTACACCACTACTTTATTACTACTACACCACTACTACACTGCTACTACACCGCTACTACACCACTACTACTACACTGATACTACACCAATACTACACCACTGCTACTACACTGCGACTACTTCACTACTACACCGCTATTACACTGCTACTACACCACTACTACACTGCTTCTACACTGCTACTACTTCACTACTACACTGCTACTACACTGCTACTACATCGCTACTACACAGCTACTACACCACTACTACACTGCTACTACACCACTACTACTTCATTACTACACTGCTACTACACCGCTACTACTTCTACACTACTACACTACTACACCGCTACCACACGGCTACTACACCGCTACTACACCACTACTACACTGCTTCTACACCACTACTACACCACTACTTCATTACTACTACACCGCTACTACACTGCTACTACACTGCTACTACATCGCTACTACACCACTACTACACTGCTACTACACCACTACTACTTCATTACTACACTTCTACTACACCGCTACCACACCGCTACTACACTGCTTCTACACTGCTACTACACCACTACTACACTGCTACTACACCACTACTACTTCATTACTACACTGCTACTACACCGCTACCACACCGCTACTACACTGCTACTACACTGCTACTACACCCCTACTACATCGCTACTACTTCATTACTACACTGCTACTACACCACTACTACTTCTACACTACTACACTACTACACCGCTACCACACCGCTACTACACTGCTACTAAACTGCTACTACACCGCTACTACACCACTACTACACTGCTTCTACACCACTACTACACCACTACTTCATTACTACTACACCACTACTACACTGCTTCTACACCACTACTACACCACTACTTCATTACTACTACACTGCTACTACACCACTACTACTTCATTACTACACTGCTACTACACCGCTACCACACCGCTCCTACACTGCTACTACACTGCTACTACACCACTACTACACTGCTACTACACCACTACTACTTCATTACTACACTGCTACTACACCGCTACCACACCGCTACTACACTGCTACTACACTGCTACTACACCCCTACTACATCATTACTACACTGCTACTACACCGCTACTACTTCTACACTACTACACTACTACACCGCTACTACACTGCTACTACACTGCTACTACACCGCTACTACACCACTACTACACAGCTTCTACACCACTACTACACCACTACTTCATTACTACTACACCGCTACTACACTGCTACTACACTGCTACTACATCGCTACTACACCACTACTACACTGCTACTACACCACTACTACTTCATTACTACACTGCTACTACACCGCTACCACACCGCTACTACACTGCTACTACACTGCTACTACACCACTACTACACTGCTACTACACCACTACTACTTCATTACTACACTGCTACTACACCGCTACCACACCGCTACTACTCTGCTACTACACTGCTACTACACCCCTACTACATCGCTACCACACCACTACTACACAGCTACTACACCACTACTACACTGCTACTACACTGCTACTACACCACTACTACTTCACTACCACACTGCTACCATACTGCTACTACACCACTACTACACTGCTTCTACACTGCTACTACTTCACTACTACACTGCTACAAAACCACTACTACTTCGCTACTACACCGCTACTCCACCGCTTCTACACCACTACTACACCACTACTTCATTACTACTACACTGCTACTACACTGCTACTACATCGCTACTACACAGCTACTACACCACTACTACACTGCTTCTACACCACTACTACTTCATTACTACACTGCTACTACACCGCTACCACACCGCTACTACACTGCTACTACACCACTACTACACCACAACTTCATTACTACTACACCGCTACTACACCACTACTACACTGCTACTACACCACTACTACTTCATTACTACACTGCTACTACACCGCTACCACACCGCTACTACACTGCTACTACACCACTACTACACTGCTACTACACCACTACTTCATTACTACTACACCGCTACTATACTGCTACTACATCGCTACTACACTGCTACTACACTGCTACTACACTGCTACTACACCGCTTCTACACCACTACTACACCACTACTTCATTACTACTACACTGCTACTACACTGCTATTACATCGCTACTACACAGCTACTACACCACTACTACACTGCTTCTACACCACTACTACTTCATTACTACACTGCTACTACACCGCTACCACACCGCTACTACACTGCTACTACACCACTACTACACCACTACTTCATTACTACTACACCGCTACTACACCACTACTACTTCATTACTACACTGCTACTACACCGCTACCACACCGCTACTACACTGCTACTACACCACTACTACACTGCTACTACACCACTACTTCATTACTACTACACCGCTACTACACTGCTACTACACCGCTACTACATCTACTACACCACTACTACACTGCTACTACACCACTACTTCATTACTACTACACCGCTACTACACTGCTACTACACTACTACACTGCTACTACACCACTACTGCTACTACACACTCATTATTACTACACTGCTACTACACCGCTACCACACCGCTACTAAACTGCTACTACACTGCTACTACACCGCTACTACACTGCTACTACACCACTACTACACTGCTTCTACGGGGGATTCGGAGTCGGGGGATTCGGAGTCGGGGATTCGGAGTCGGGGGATTCAGAGTCGGGGATTCAGAGTCGGGGGATTCAGAGTTGGGGGATTCAGAGTCAGGGATTCAGAGTCGGGGATTCGGAGTCGGGGATTCGGAGTCGGGGATTCGGAGTCGGTGATTCGGAGTCGGAGATTCGGAGTTGGGGGATTCAGAGTCGGGGATTCGGAGGGAGTCGGGGGATTCGGAGTCGGGGATTCGGAGTCGGAAATTCGGAGTTGGGGGATTCAGAGTCGGGGATTCAGAGTCGGGGGATTCAGAGTTGGGGGATTCAGAGTCAGGGATTCAGAGTCGGGGATTCGGAGTCGGGGATTCGGAGTCGGGGATTCGGAGTCGGTGATTCGGAGTCGGAGATTCGGAGTTGGGGGATTCAGAGTCGGGGATTCGGAGTCGGGGGATTCGGAGTCGGGGATTCGGAGTCGGGGATTCGGAGTCGGAGATTCGGAGTTGGGGGATTCAGAGTCGGGGATTCAGAGTCGGGGGATTCAGAGTTGGGGGATTCAGAGTCGGGGATTCGGAGTCGGGGATTCGGAGTCGGGGATTCGGAGTCGGTGATTCGGAGTCGGAGATTCGGAGTTGGAGGATTCAGAGTCGGGGATTCGGAGTCGGGGGATTCGGAGTCGGGGATTCGGAGTCGGAGATTCAGAGTCGGGGATTCAGAGTCGGGGATTCAGAGTTGGGGGATTCAGAGTCAGGGATTCAGAGTCAGGGATTCAGAGTCGGGGATTCGGAGTCGGGGGATTCGGAGTCGGGGATTCGGAGTCGGGGATTCGGAGTCGGGGATTCGGAGTCGGGGGATTCGGAGTCGAAGAGTCGGAGTCGGGGATTGGGAGGGTCCAGTGAGAGATCGGGGGGAAGGGATTGTAGTGAAGCTGAGGACTGTAATGGACGGTTGCCATGGGAGACGACGTTCCTCCGCGGGCAGAAGTGACGTCCTGCTGGGGCTTTTCCTCCTATTGAAGCCTCGGTGTCCGGCCCCTCCCCCCCCGACAAAATATAAAAAAGGAGAATAAAAAGTCTTTTACATCTAAGAAGTGTCCGGCGCCCAATGACTTTCTCCACCTCCCATCCCCCCACATACAGAAGGTTCTCATCAGACTGGAGGAGGCGGAAACTTCATATAATAATGGAAATATGGATCAGCAAATATTTTAAATGTTCAGGAAGTCACATGATTTGTCCTTTCAATGTGATCATGTGACCGGCGTGTAACGGGTGGGCGGCCATGTTGTTTCTGGGTTACACTTTATTCCGGCGCAGTTCAGGACTATGAATGGACGTCGTCTTCTCTACTCACCCACAGAGGGCGCCGCACACTTCTGAAATCTTAGCGATCGCTCAGTGATTCGCCGATTCTTCTGCACTCATTTGATTGATGAAAATCGTATTTTATCGGCTCTGCGAGTCTCGTGTTGCAGCTTGTGCCCCTCCCCCTTTTATCACAGGAGATGTTCAACGCGTTTCGCCTTTCTTCCCCCAGAAATACAATCCTCCGAGAAGAGAATCTGCGGGAGAATCTGGCGGAATATTCCGGAGAAAATGACCGCCGGCCGGGAAAGATCTCACTTCTGTGCAGCTTCACCTGCCGGCCAGCCTACCAACCTACCTACCTAACTACCTACCGGCCAACCTACCTGCCGGCCTACCTACCAACTGTCCCAGATTCCCCGCCCTGACATCTGACGACATTTCTGCAAACTTGTGTCTTTCGGCTTCTACGGGTGACCGAGAGTCTGGAGAGTCCTGAGAGGCTGAAGAGTCCTGAGAGGTTGGAGAGTCCTGAGAGGCTGGAGAGTCCTGAGAGTCTGGAGAGTCCTGAGAGTCCGGAGAGTCCTGAGAGTCTGGAGAGTCCTGAGAGGCTGAAGAGTCCTGAGAGGTTGGAGAGTCCTGAGAGGCTGGAGAGTCCTGAGAGTCTGGAGACTCCTGAGAGTCCGGAGAGTCCTGAGAGGCTGGAGAGTCCTGAGAGTCTGGAGAGTCCTGAGAGTCTGGAGAGTCCTGAGAGTCTGGAGAGACCTGAGAGGCTGGAGAGTCCTGAGAGTCTGGAGAGTCCTGAGAGGTTGGAGAGTCCTGAGAGGCTGGAGAGTCCTGAGAGGCTGAAGAGTCCTGAGAGGTTGGAGAGTCCTGAGAGGCTGGAGAGTCCTGAGAGTCTGGAGAGTCCTGAGAGTCCGGAGAGTCCTGAGAGGCTGGAGAGTCCTGAGAGGCTGGAGAGTCCTGAGAGTCTGGAGAGACTGGAGAGTCCTGAGAGGCTGGAGAGTCCTGAGAGTCTGGAGAGTCCTGAGAGTCTGGAGAGTCCTGAGAGTCCGGAGAGTCCTGAGAGGCTGGAGAGTCCTGAGAGTCCTGAGAGGCTGGAGAGTCCTGAGAGTCTGGAGAGACCTGAGAGGCTGGAGAGTCCTGAGAGGCTGGAGAGTCCTGAGAGTCTGGAGAGTCCTGAGAGGCTGGAGAGTCCTGAGAGTCCTGAGAGTTCTGAGAGGCTGGAGAGTCCCGAGAGGCTGGAGAGTCCTGAGAGTCTGGAGAGTCCTGAGAGTCTGCAGAGTCCTGAGAGGCTGGAGAGTCCTGAGAGTCTGGAGAGACCTGAGAGGCTGGAGAGTCCTGAGAGGCTGGAGAGTCCTGAGAGTCTGGAGAGTCCTGAGAGTCCGGAGAGTCCTGAGAGGCTGGAGAGTCCTGAGAGTCTGGAGAGTCCTGAGAGGCTGGAGAGTCCTGAGAGTCTGGAGAGACCTGAGAGGCTGGAGAGTCCTGAGAGGCTGGAGAGTCCTGAGAGTCTGGAGAGTCCTGAGAGTCCAGAGAGTCCTGAGAGGCTGGAGAGTCCTGAGAGTCCTGAGAGGCTGGAGAGTCCTGAGAGTCTGGAGAGACCTGAGAGGCTGGAGAGTCCTGAGAGTCTGGAGAGTCCTGAGAGTCTGGAGAGTCCTGAGAGGCTGGAGAGTCCTGAGAGGCTGGAGAGTCCTGAGAGTCCTGAGAGTTCTGAGAGGCTGGAGAGTCCCGAGAGGCTGGAGAGTCCTGAGAGTCTGGAGAGTCATGAGAGGCTGGAGAGTCCTGAGAGTCTGGAGAGTCCTGAGAGGCTGGAGAGTCCTGAGAGTCTGGAGAGTCCTGAGAGTCCGGAGAGTCCTGAGAGGCTGGAGA